>LBNU01017763.1:5351-60479 GCA_014162995.1 Artemisia annua
TACCGTTACTCTGTCGAATTTTCTTTTAAATCTTTTAACTTAGTTTATTTTTATTTTCACTTCTTTTATTTTCTTTTAAACATTTTCTTTTCTTTTCTTTCATTTATTAAATTTAAAAACCAAAAACATTTTACATTTCTTATTTCGTTTTCATTTCTTTTATTTACTTTATCTTTCCTTCTTTCTTTTATTTCTTTTTATGTTTATGTTTTCTTATCTTACTTATTTTAATTTTCATTAATCACGTCTTACTTTTATTAACTATTAAATAACGCTTTGTAGTTTAACTAAAACCAAATCACCTCTTTTAAACCAATTCATCTCACATAACTCACGACTCGAGTGACAAGATCAATTTCAACCCTCGTTGGGACTACGACCCGTGGTTTGCTTGCTTTCACTAGCTAGTTAAGCCTCGACCAATGACTGCCTTTCATCAAAGAGTTGGCTAGTTCAAAAGCAAACGGCTTTTGGTAAAGACAAATCAAATCCGTTGATAACTGGTGGTTTGCTAAAAATCACATGGTTATCAATGTACCATGGTATTACACTGAAACATTGGCTACTCTAGAGTTAATGGCTAACTGGTAGAGAGATATCAAATCCATTAAATTTTCAATGATTCACCTCTCTCAGATGTTAACACATCTGGAAGTGATGAGAATAGTATGAAACTTTTTAATTTGATGTACATACAGTCAATGTTGCTGCAAAGATCAGATGGTACAAGAGTTTTGCTGATAAAGGATGCTGCATAAAATAAAGATTCAACAACAGGTTGCAGATCCACAATAATTCCAAGGAAGATCATATTCAAAGTCCTCTAAGCATTTCTGAAGAAAGTAACTTGAAGATCATGGAGCATGAAGATAAAGTTAGGAGAGGATTGTTGGGAATTATTGTAACTAGACTTAAGTCTGGAATAGCTTAGTTAAGTTGGGTAGATAGTTAAGTCTGTCAGTACTAAGTTAAGTCTGGCAGACACTAGTTAAGTTTGTTTATGTTTAGACTGTTAAGTCTGTTTTGCTTAACAAGTTAGATATCTTAGGAGATATTCTAGGAAAGGATATGCACACAGTTAGATATCTTAGGAGAAGATATGCATGTATCTTTTCACATGTTTTGTAGAATTAGGGTTTCCTTTTAGTATAAAAGGAACCCTACGGCATTGAGTTCTATGCCAAGTTTTATAAAGTTAATAGAAGTAAAAGTTAGTAATCCCTGTGTTATTCTTACTGCTTGTGTTAATATTCCGCGTTAACATCAAGTATACATTGTTCTTAAGAGTTTCTCATATAAATACTTTGGATTTATTCAAGGTGTTTATTGTCTTACAAAGGCTACTTAGATCCAGAACTTTGGACCTACAACACCTGTGAAAATATATGACCCTTTATGAGCTGCTACAAAGCAAGCAGAAATCTTCAAAATCATCAAAACTCATATAGGCCTAAATTACATTTACCCTATAATCTCTTAAAAAAAAAAAAAAAAAAAAAAAAAAAAAAAAAAAAACAAAAACCACTATACACTACAAATGAAAGAAATCCCAATTATTTTTTAAAAGTATCATAAACCGTACATGTATAAACATCACCAAAAAAAATCCATAAAATAATTGACATAAACTTACTCTATTTTAAATCCCAAAAATTATTAGGCAAAATCAACATTGAATTGAACCTACCGCAAAACACACAATCTCAAACACACACGAACTCACAATCACTCTCTTTCTCACTCTCACACATAGTCTCAGTTTGTAAGTAATGATCCGATGCACACGTGTTCTTGAAGAGTATGTATCTAGGACACGTAACCCTCAGTTTAATTAAAGCACGTATAAACATAAACAAAAACATCGGTTTTGGCCAATGTTATTTTGAAATATGAAACGGCGTCATTCAAACCCAAGCAAAGAACAAAATAAAAGAACTCAAAACGACGTAGTTTTGAAGGCCCTCTAAACGACGTCGTTTCCCACTGTAAATGTATAATAAAGTATAATTCTTTTTATCGTGTTGAATAATGAAAACTAAATTTCTCAACATGAGATTAGTCTCATTTGTGGTATAAATAAGTTAACTTGTTGAGTAAGCTTCCGATTAGGATTGTAACATGAGGTTTCTGGAGGCATTTATACTATGGGTAAGGATCCGGTGAGAAGAAAACTTAAAATGAGAAGAATGAGAAATAACTATAGCCATATATTTGGGATGCATCGACTTGAATTAGATGCATCTCTATTCATTTAGATGCATCTCACTTAGTTTCGATAGTGATTTTGAAGTGAAAACGATGTAAAGTAGTACTAGCAATAAATTTGACTCGCAGAGGGCGAAAAATACATAGGATTCTTCTAACTTGATGAAATGCATCTAATACATGCATATGCATCTAATTTTTAGCAAGGAAATATATTAGGGTGCATCTAAAAGATTAGGGATGCATCTAATTCAAGTCGACGCATCTCTAATTTGTATTTATAGTTATTTCTCATCCTTCTCATTTTAAGTTTTCTTCTCATTTGATCCTAAGTCTTTATACTATTACAAAATAGTGCTCTATAATTGTAAACATGTATCTCATAATACGAAAAACAATGTATTCCTTCTAGTTTGACTTAGGATAATGCACGATTACTCTCGTAGTATGGAACACGTAACTCTTTTTTTCTTTGTTATTGTGTTTGTTAAAACAGATTTTCCCCGCATACCCATTTGACAAGATTAACAGTTCAGTTTGATAACAATCGACAATAATTCAACTTTTACCCAAATTACTTTTTGTATCATCTTTGTGAAAATTAAATTCATGTTGTGATGACATACGTAGTTCAAGATTCCTTGGTTACCCTATCTGAAGGGACATAACAACGATTTGATCCCTTTATCACTCTGTCTTCGTCACTGGTATATCTTTCATTTAAGAATCATCGATAAACTCATCACATATCAAAGAGAATATGTTTGTGCTTGAGGTGTTTGGTGGTGCCACATGCTATGTTTTCCAACTCCAAAAAACCCTATAAATACCAACACAATTGAAATCAGTACATGAACCAACACACTTGAAAGAAACAAACTCCATCTTAAGTATTGTAAAAAATTCCCATTTTATTATAATGCCGAGGGAAAGGGATCCATTAGTTGGTGGACGCGTAATAGGCGATGTTCTTGATAGTTTTACCAAGTCAATCAACCTCTCTGTTTCCTATGACGAAACAGAGGTTAGCAACGGGTGCGATCTAAAACCCTCTCAGGTTGTGAACCAACCGAGAGTTGGTATTGGAGGTGACGATCTGCGCGCATTTCACACATTAGTACGTTTGGATCATTTTTATTCACAATCATCCTGCCTTCTCTCATTTTTTTCTTAAGAGATCACTTTATATAAAAAAAAATATATATATAAAGCGACTTTAGTTGCATTTATTGATGTTTTAGGTGATGGTTGATCCTGATGCTCCAAGTCCTAGTGACCCTAACTTAAGGGAATACTTACATTGGTAAGATGTTCTTCATGAACAAACTTATGTCTTCTATTGGATGCAAGCTGTCTGTCAATTTTCAATAAGAAGCTTTAATTCGCGAAGGGTTTTCAATGTTCTTAGAAAAAACTTGATTATACCGTGTTTCTTTTTATAATGTAATACAACACTTAAACTAAAACTAAGATTTAAATCGGTCGAACAGGAAATAAACTATAATAAGTAGCAAAATTATGGTAAATAGATAATATTTTCCTCTTCAAATTATCCGCACTACGGTGGCGAAACTAAAACGAACAAAAGGTAAGGGACATATAATCTGGCCACCACTTAATAAAAAAGCGTTCTCACTTCATTTTTCATGTCATTAGTCAACCATTTTTCTAGTTGCACCTTTCGCTTTCTAGTTTTATGATAATTCCAAGTTGCTATCGAAAACAACTTATATATGAATCATATCTATTTAAAAATTTTATTCTATTGTGAATATTTTATCTTATATGTACAACTAGTGAGGTATTCTTGTGCTAGTCTCATATACGTACAACTTTTTATCTTATATGTTATGTTGTTTCTTATCGGTGAAACTTCCTCTTAAAGTTATTGTAATTACCTCCTATTTTTTTATTTTTTTTTTCTTAATTATAAAATTGTGAAACATAAATTATGGAACAAAAATATAAAATTTGACTTATCAAAAGTATTAAAACACAAAACATACAGAGCATATCTTCATAAAAAAACTGTCCTATCATGATAATAAAATGGGCTAAACTGCCAGAAAAATTACTTAACGTAAAATATAAAGTTTCACAAGTTAAAATTGTAAAACACAAAAAATAATACGAAGTAATTAAAAACTCTCACAAGTGGATAAAAGAAAGTAGTAGAGTAGAGGGGGTGTACCATAACACTACCGTCACGTGAAATCTTTTGCTTTTTCTAACATTTTATTCCCTTTAAACTATATAGGCTGGTTACTGATATTCCAGGGACTACAGGAGCACAGTTTGGTGAGTTTTATATTTCTTATGTTTTTTTGATATTAGGTGTTATTGATAAACATTATTGTATTTGCATTCGAACAATAATAGTGGAATTTTGACTCATCAAAACCTTAGTTATTCGAACAATATTGTGGTACGTACTACTAACTATGGTTGCATGTATACGTAAAGTGAAAACTATTGGCAACATGCAATCGACAGGATAGGAATTTCATAAAGCAACCATTTAACTCATTCAAGAATCTTTTCTTCCCAAAAGCAAAAGGGAAAAACGATGGGGTTATTGAACTGAGAGGTCATTCTACTTTCACAAAGTATCTGGTTTAGTCGTATGATTTTTTTAGTTAGGTCTAAAAGGTCATTCTATTCACAAACACGTCCGTTTAGTCATTGGCATCCAGATGGAATCTGTTTCCTTGTAAAAAATTCACCTGTCCATTACTTATCTATGTGTCAAGACAGAAAAATAAATTAAAATAACCTAAAACTGTGAACAACTTTTCTTTTTCTTTAAGGTCTACATATTTGTTTTTTTATTTTGGTGTGTATGTTCCAAATCAGATACGATTTTAAGTGTTTTGCAACTTGCTTGTTTTGGTATATATTTCGATCTGTTTGTGTTTTAGACTTTTAGATCTTGTATGTTATGTGGTTTCGGTGGATTTCTGTGTCTGCTGTGACTTCTCTTGTATGGGTCTTTATTGTTGGTAGCGATTGATGATAATCGGTGATGGTGGTGGTGTTCTTGGACATGAAAAACAGGATGAAGATTTAAATCAAGACACAAAAACAAAATAAAAAAAGATATTTTGTGAATACAAAAGTTTCCATAAACGAGTTCTAGCCTGGAACACAAATCATAGGAGATTAACAGAAAATGAAAATTTAATACTGATATCAGTTTGCCCTAAAAATAATGATATGGAATTAATACAATCTCGTATTTGTATCTCAGTTACTTGGTTTCACGTTTTTTTAAAACTTTAGTTATCAAGATAAATGATTAGATGAGTACAGTGATCTTTTTAAGAATTAAAAAATATAGTGACTAAACAAGATATTTATGAAAGCATAATGACCTCCTAGTTCGATAACCCGAAAAAGATGACAAAACAAATATTTGTGTTTTGTTAATCTGTTTCACCTTGAATGATCTCAATTATATTTTTTTTTCTTGACTAAAGTACATGTATGAACATTATTTCTCAAAACAAGCAATAACGAGGGCTTGTTCATAGCTGTAACGTGTGACTCAATCACCAACATGTTGTATCTAAAGTGCCACGAAGTTTGTTGTTTGTTCGTGATATGAAAAACATGTTTTGCATAAGAAGTTAGCCACAATCTTCGATAATTACATACATAATGACCAAAAATCCTAAACTTCATGTAGTTTTTTTTTTTTTTTTTTTTTTTTTTTTTTTTTTTTTTTTTTTTTTTTTTTTTTTTTTTCCTCTCGAATGACCAAAAAATAGGTGTCCGAATCTAGTGATTCTGAGCATGTCTAATTCAATCTTAAAACTTGGTTGTAGGCCATGAAATCGTGTGCTATGAGAGCCCAAGGCCAACAATAGGAATTCATCGCATGGTTTTTGTGCTATTCCGGCAATTGGGTCGACAAACTGTGTACGCCCCAGCATGGCGCCAGAACTTCTACACCAAAAACTTTTTATATATATATATATATAATATATATATATTATATAAATTCGGTTTTTGGTTCAGATAGCCAAAAACCATATCCAAACCGAAAACCGATTTTTAGTTTCGGTTTGGTTTTGACAAATTCGGTTCGGTTCTAAGTTCAGTTCGGTTTTTTTTTTGTTCGGTTCGGTTCGATTTTCGATTTATTCGGTTTATTACTCAAACCATGAACACCCCTAGCCACGATACTGAATTTTTGGACAGAATCTTGCTACCATAGAGTGGGAGTCTAACGGTACTGAATTTTTGGATCGGCATCATAATCTCGCGGATTAATTGATGTTAGGGAATTAAGTTAACTTATTGAGTAATCCCGATTAGGATTGTAATATGCGGTTTCTGGAGGCATTTTTACCGTTACAAAATACTACTCGATAATTGTAAACATTATCTCATAATACGAAAACAATGTATTCCTTCTAGTTCGACCTAGGATGATGCACGATCACTCTCATAGTATGGAACACGTAATAATTCAACTTTTACCCAAATTACTTTTTGTATTATCTTTGTGAAAATTAAATTCCTGTTGTGATGACATACATAGTTCAAGATTCCTTGGTTACCCTATATGAAGGGACATAACAACGATTTGACCCCTTTATCACTGTCTTCATCACTGGTATATCTTTCATTTAAGAATCATCGATAAACTCATCACATATCAAAGAGAATATGTTTGTGCTTGAGGTGTTTGGTTGTGCCACATGCTATGTTTTCCAACTCCAAAAAACCCTATAAATACCAACACAATTGAGATCAGTACATGAACCAACACACTTGAAAGAAACAAACTTCATCTTAAGAATTGTCAAAAATTCCCATTTTTATATAATGCCGAGGGAAAGGGATCCATTGGTTGGTGGACGCGTAATAGGCGATGTCCTTGATAGTTTCACCAAGTCAATCAACCTCTCTGTTTCCTATGACGAAACAGAGGTTAGCAACGGGTGCGATCTAAAACCCTCTCAGGTTGTGAACCAACCAAGAGTTGGTATTGGAGGTGACGATCTGCGCGCATTTCACACATTAGTACGTTTGATTCTTGGTTTATTCACAATCATCCTGCCTTCTCTCATTTTATTTTAAGAGATCACTCTATTAGAAAAAAATAAGTAAATTATAAAGCGACTTTACTTGCATTTATTGATGTTTTAGGTGATGGTTGATCCTGATGCTCCAAGTCCTAGTGACCCTAACTTAAGGGAATACTTACATTGGTAAGATGTTCTTTATGAACAAACTTATATCTTCTATTGGATGCAAGCTGTCTGTCTAAATTTTCAATAAAAAGCTTTAATTCGCGAAAGGTTGTCAATGTTCTTGGAAAAAACTTGATAATACCGTGTTTCTTTTTATAATGTAATACAACACTTAAATAAAAATTAAGATTTAAATCGGTCAATTAAGAGAAATAAACTATAATAAGTAGCATTATGGTGTTTTTTTTTTTTTTTTTTTTTTTTTGGAGCAAAAGTAGCATTATGGTTAATAGATAATATTTTCCTCTTCAAATTATCCGCACTACGGTGGCGAAACTAAAACGAATAAAAGGTAAGGGACATATAATCTGGCTGCCACTTGATTAAAAAGCGTTCTCACTTCATTTTTCATCTCATTAGTCAACCATTTTTCTAGTTGCACCTTTCGCTTTCTAGTTTTATGATAATTCCAAGTTGCTATCGAAAACAACTTATATATGAATCATATCAATTTAAAAATTTTATTCTATTGTGAATATTTTTTATAGTGAGATATTCTTGTGCTAGTCACATATACGTACAACTTTTTATCTTATTATTTATCTTGTTTCTTATTAGTGAAAGGTATAAGTTATTGGTACGCCTCTTAAAGTTATTGTAATTACCTCCCAATTGTTTTAATTTTTTTTTCATTATAAAACTGCAAAACATAAATTATGGAACAAAAAATATAAAGTTTGACATGTCAAAAGTATTAAAACACAAAAAAATTGAGCATATCTACATAAATACTTTCCTATCATGATAACAAATTGGGCAAAATTGCCGTATAAATTACTTAACATAAAATATAAATTTTGACAAGTTAAAATTGTTAAAACCAAAAAATACTGAATAGAAAATAATAAAAAACTCTCATAAAGTTGGATAAAAGATAGTTGTAGAGTAGAGGGTGTACCCCTTAGGTGACATCTTTTGTTTTTCTAACACTTTATTCGCTTTAAACTATATAGGCTGGTTACTGATATTCCAGGGACTACAGGAGTACAGTTTGGTGAGTTTTATATTTCTTTTTTCTTATTCTTTATTATTATTATTATTATTTGACCGAAGCATATATTAAACTCCCTTTGTGCGGCTAAGAGTAATACATGTACACCCACAAATTTTTACATCAAAATCTTTTCTTTTTATAGTTTTACTGGAACGTACTCTTTTTAACTTGAAAACGCATGATTACATTATGTTTTTTGATATTAGGTGTTATTGATAAACATTATTGTATTTGCATTTGAACTATATTAGTGGAATTTTGACTCATCGAAACCTTATTTATTCGAACAATATTGTGGTACGTACTAGCAACTATGGTTGCATGTATACGTAAAGTGAAAACTATCGGCAACATGCAATCGACAGGATAGGAATTTCATAAAGCATGATCAACCATTTAACTCATTCAAGAATCTTTTCTTCCCAAAAGCAAAAGGAAAAAAGATGGGGTTATTGAACTGAGAGGTCATTCTACTTTCACAAAGTATCTGGTTTAGTCGTATGATCTTTTTAGTTAGGTCTAAAAGGTCCTTCTATATATTCACAAACACGTCCATTTAGTCATTGGCATCCAGGTGGAATCTGTTTCCTTGTAAAAAAATTGACCTGTCCGTTACTTATCTATGTGTCAAGACAGAAAAATAAATTAGAATAACCTAAATCTGCGAACCACTTTCTTTCTCTTTTAACACAAATCAAAGGACATTAACAGGAAATGAAATTTTAAAATAATACTCGTATCAGTTTGTCCTAAAAATATTTTGATACAATTTTATTCTGCGGCATTAGAGGTGGAAATAATATATATGACTTGACCTTAAAAATAATGATGTGGAATTGCTGGTCAAAAAAAAAAAAAAATGATGTGGAATTATTACAATCTGGTATTTGTATCTCAGTTACATGGTTTCACGTTTTTTAAAACTTTAGTTATCAAAATAAATGATTTGATGAGTACAGTGATCTTGTTAAGAATGAAAAAAATATATAGTGACTAAACAAGATATTTTGTGAAAGTATAATGACGTCCTAGTTGGATAACCCGAAAAAGATGACAAAACAAATATCTGTGTTTTGTTAATCTGATTCACCTTGTTTCTAAACTAAAGTACATGTATGAACATTATTTCTCATAACAAGCGAATAACGAGGACTTGCTCATAGCTGTAACGTGTGACTCAATCACCAACATGTTGTATCTAACATGCCACGAAGTTTGTTGATTGTTCGTGATATGAAAAACATGTTTTGCATCAAAAGTTAGCCACAATCTTCGATAATTTCATAGATAATGACCAAAAATCCTAAACTTTATGTAGTGTTTTTTCTCGAATGACCAAAAAATTGGTGTCAGAATCTAGTGATTTGAGCATGTCTAATTCAATCTTAAAAATTGGTTGTAGGCCATGAAATCGTGTGCTATGAGAGCCCAAGGCCAACAATAGGAATTCATCGTATGGTTTTTGTGCTATTCCGGCAATTGGGTCGACAAACTGTGTACGCCCCAGCATGGCGCCAGAACTTCAACACCAAAAACTTTGCGGAGCTCTACAACCTCGGATCTCCAGTAGCCGCGGTTTATTTTAACTGTCAACGCGAAAGTGGATTTGGTGGACGACGGAGATAAGATAAAAGGCATGTCCATGACATGAAGATAGGTAATTACTTAGTCTCCTTTAAACTATATTATATTATAATTATAGATAGGATAGATAATTATTTAGTCTTCTTTAAACTATATTATATTATAATTATAGATAGACAGATAGATATAAAGAAGGATGTAACAAAGAAAAATAGCTACTATAAAGGAATAAGAATACTGTACTTGTTTTATCGATAGTACCAAATTGTGAGATTTATATAGTACGACAAGAAATGATATATAGAAAAATGATGAATAAAATGAAAAAGAGATGTATTGCATTACGTTGATCTCTCTTTCATTATTGGTTAATGATTTGTATAGATATTGATGACCAGTAAGATTGTACTCTGCATCATTGGTTTGGTTTGGATTGGATCGCATACAATTAACGAGTCATTTATGAAAACTAATCTAAGACCTCTAAACTAGATTACTCAAATATACTTGCATCTATTGGTGTGTCAGTATCTAGTGCGGATTATTTGAAGAGGAAAACATTATCTATCTACCATAATTTTCTACTTACTCGACTAATTTAAATTTTAGTATTGTCGAAGTGTTGTATTACATTTTAGTTTTTGTTTAAGAGTTGTATTATATTTAAAATTAAACGCGAATAAAAGCCTCTTATTAAAAATTTAGACAGACAACTTACATCCAATAGAAGACATAAGTTTGATCATAAAGAGCATCTTACCAATGCAAGTATTCCTTTAAGTTGGATCACTAGGATTTGGAGCATCACGACCCACGATCACCTAAAACAACAATAAATGCAACTAAAGTGGCTTAATAATTGTTTTGAAGAAGGATCTATTAAGAAAAAAAATTAGAGAAAACAGGATGATTGAGAATAAATGAGGAACCAAACATACTAATGTGTGAAATGCGCGCAAATCGTCACCTCCAATACCAACTCTCGGTTGGTTCACAACCTGAGAGGGTTTTAGCTCGCACCCGTTGCTAATTTTCCTACCATTATAGGAGACAGAGAGGTTGATTGACTTGGTTAATTGACTTGATTGACAGAGAGGTTGATTGACTTAGTTTCAATCGTGTTGGTATTTATAGGGTTTTTGGAGTTGGAAAACATTGCATGTGGCACCACAAAACACTTCACGCACAAACATATTCTCTTTGACATGTGATGAGTTTATGATATCGATGATTCTTAAATGACCAGTGTCGAAGACAGAGTGATAGAGGGGTCAAATCGTTGCTATGTCACTCCATACATGGAAACCAAGGAATCTTGAACTATGTATTTCATCACAACAAGAATTTTATACTAAGAATAGCAGTGAGTACTATAGTGAACCTTTCACAAAGATAATAACTGTTGTCAAACTGAACTTTTAATCTTGTCAAATGGGTATGTCGCGAAAAACCATTTTAACAAACACAATGATAATAGCAACTGAATATAAATGACACAAGTAATTATGTCTCTCCTATGATGAGAGTGTTCATGCATTATCCTAAGTCGAACTAGTAGGAATATGTTATCCTGTTATGAAGTACATGTTCACAATTACATAACAGTAGTATTTTGTAACAGTATAAATGCCTCAAACCGTACATTACAATCCTAATCGGAAGCTTTCTCAATAAGTTAACTTATTACCGTAACCTAAATTAATCCAAACGATTCCTATGTCGGTCCAAAAATTCAGTATCGTTAGTAAGTTCAGAAATTTGTTAACCCCAAGACCCGATATTTGTTAGCCCTTTGAGGTCCATATTCCCTTCTCTTTTGTAAAATTCTTCATTATCAAAAAAAAATAAATAAATAAAAAAAAATAAAATAAAATAAAATAAAATAAAAAATATTAATCCTCACTAGGATTCCTTCATCACGCAATATACTAGTTAATGCCAGATAGACACCAACCCTTATGAATTCTAATTTCAGTTAATTTAATTAGAAAATCACATCAGAAAAATTTAATCAAAATGTTTTTAATTATAAATCACATTTAACAACTAGCACTAAGTTTCAAATATTTTCACTGCGGAAATTCAAAACAACTTCGCACATGCTACTTTTTAAGCTTCCTAAGCGAAACTGTAAAGCGAATGAGAATAAAGTTAACTTAACTGTCGAATTACTTGATGATAACAAACTTACCTAATACAAACACTAATGTCATCCGTTAAAAATACATTTCAATTACTAATTTGTAACAAATTTAACTAAAGTGTAACTTTAATAAATGATTATCCTAAATAACACTACACATCCGTACATCTTTTAGAAAACAAATATAGCTGATACAAAAAATAACCTAATTAATTACAGCTACATTTCGACAATCAACTATTTGTAAAACTTAGCGCAATGAGTATAAATTTAACCTAACAAGACACTCAACTGACGATATCCTAACACATCCATACATCTTATAGATAACAAATTTAAACGATATACACAGTGACGTCACCAATTAGTGTTACCCTTCCAATAATTTTTGTTGAGTAAAATCAATGCAAGTTGATCTTTTCGTCCTGATTTCGAGACCTTTTGAATCACCTAAATCCGAGTTTGTATGCAAAAGATATGGCAAAAACAGTATCAGCTACTTCGCGTGCATGTTGTGATAGGCTTGATCAGCTTGTGACGACGTCACGTGTAAGTTGTGACGCCTTCAGCCTTGGTAATCTTGGTCTTGACGCCGTCAGAAGAAGGCCGCCACCAGAGACTGAAGCGTCACTTGATAAAATTAGAACTTGCTCATCTTCGTTGCTCATCAAGTGACGACATCACGTAGGAATTATGACGCCGTCACAGCTCCTTTTTTGTGACGTTTTCGTGACATGGTCGTTTTCTTTGTTTTTTTGTCCAAATTAGCCTAAAACTTGCTCTTTTCCAACATTCGCTTCCAAAGTGCCTAAAACTCGAAAAGAAACGATTTAGGGTAATAATTGAACAAACGAGTTTAGAGACTAAATGACCCCCTAAACACACACGTTTTCAAACCTCATCACTAGTCAACCAAACGAGATTCGTCAATCCCATAGGCCTATCCACAACATTCACGTTTATACAAAAGTAATTAATGGTTCATGATGTCAGGGACTTTTGGCAAGTAGTACTTAAGCGAACAGTTTTGGCAAGTAGTAAATACAAGCCATGTATTTATGTAAAACGAGTAATGTGTTTTGGTAAAAGAGTAAAGCGTTTCAGTAAACGAGTACAGTGTTTCAGTAAATGATTCAAGTGTTGCTGTAAATGTTTCAAATGTTTTAGTAAACTAGTAAAGTGTTTAAGTAAATTAGTACATTGTTTGTAAGTAAAACGAGCACGTATTCTCACCCCAAAAGTAGTTCAAAATAAGCGAAAAGAGGGGACATGAGCTCACCGTAAAGCAACGAGATAATTATAACGAGATAATGCACTTAGACTCTGAGAATTATTCTAGGAGCAATATAAAATAATATGTTGGGTCTTAGATTAAGAATAATCAACGAGAATATGCAAGAGAGATTTATAAAGTTTTTATGTTGATTATACCATTGTACTTTGTGTTTATAAGGTTTATAAAACAATCGGGACAAGTTTTACGACAAGTTTGTTAAGTTTAATAAACTCGATGTTAAGTGCGGTTTTAGTTTTAAAATTGTTACCCAATATTATAAAATATGTTTCTCCTAAACCGTAGAGTTTTCTCTGTTTTTACGACCATGGAAAGGTATTTTAGATTTTCGGGTCTCACTGTCTTAAAATTTTCAAAACCAGTGTCAAGTTACTGATAAAGATTTATTTGGTACCTTTTTAAGTGTTCATTTATTCCCAAAATCGAATAAATATGGTCAAATTGTCTCAAATTATTTCTTTTCGTATTTTAGGTACTTGGGACGAGAAATCTGGAAATCGGCACTTTTTGGACGTATTTGGACTAAAAAGTGAGGAAAATGACGAAGTCACGAAAAAACCATCAGAAAAGGAATCCTGACGGCGTCACATGATACAACGTGATGCCGTCACTTGTTATTTCAAGCTAGAAGAAATTTANATTTATTCCCAAAATCGAATAAATATGGTCAAATTGTCTCAAATTATTTCTTTTCGTATTTTAGGTACTTGGGACGAGAAATCTGGAAATCGGCACTTTTTGGACGTATTTGGACTAAAAAGTGAGGAAAATGACGAAGTCACGAAAAAACCATCAGAAAAGGAATCCTGACGGCGTCACATGATACAACGTGATGCCGTCACTTGTTATTTCAAGCTAGAAGAAATTTATACACGTTGCTTCAGAGAACTTGGAAGACATTACAACTTGACGGCGTGTAAATTGGAGATAGGCGTCACGTATTAAGGCTTTAAGGGACAGCGTCAGAGATTATAACATGACGTCGTCATAATGGCAATTTTCACAAGACGAAACCCTAACATGGCAAGCTGACGGCGTCATGACCTATAAGGTGACGTCGTCAGCCTTGTAAATCTATATATACTATCACATTTTTTCTTTAATTGGGGTAACACTTCAGAGAGGAAAACCCTAGATGATTTTTACTGCCATTGT
This sequence comes from Artemisia annua, assembly GCA_014162995.1. Classification (NCBI taxonomy): domain Eukaryota; kingdom Viridiplantae; phylum Streptophyta; class Magnoliopsida; order Asterales; family Asteraceae; genus Artemisia; species Artemisia annua. Next base: position 19,985 of record LBNU01017763.1, read on the forward strand.
AAGGCTTTTACAGCCTTTGAACTTCATGTTTCAATAAAGATAAGTTATCCCTTTAATCATTCGTTATGTCTATATATCGTTTGATTATTTTTTTTTTGTCTTTTCTTTGCTCTAACATGGTAGCTTATTTTTATTTGTATTTGCTTAGATCTAGTGAAACCTAGTTATCGGATATTGATATGTTGTCTCTTGTTTAGTTGATTGCCTCGCGTTAGGCTAAGAAAACTGGATGACCTCTTATATATAACAAGCTTTAACTTCTTAGAAACGCAACCGTAGAGTGCACTATTAGTTTTTCTCGTTGTATTTATTGCGTGAATTGCGGCTTATAGATCTTAAATAACTTAATAGACTTTAAGGAATCTAGGGGAGACTAAGATTCAAAGAGTTGGGGACTTCGGCACCTCCCCACGACCAATATTAAGGAATACAGCGCTTCAACTAAAACAAGGACGCGACGATTAAACAAATCAGTAGGAGATACCTAGGGAGTAATTACATCTAAGTGAACATGCTTTTCTCTCATAAGTAGTCACCACTTTTATTTTTAGTTTTAATTAATTTTATAAATATTAGTAGTTTTTGGGTTAGTTGACTAGCAACTGATTCCGCCCACTCCTTAAAAAACGAGATTTTTAACTTGCTTTTATAAAAACATAAAAATACAAAAAGAATCATCCCTTACCTCTAAACCTATCTCGTCATACATCTTGACCTAACGAGACTATTCCCCTAGAGAACGATCAATCCCCCGGACTTACCTATACTACAGTACAATGNTAGTAAAGTGTTTAAGTAAATTAGTACATTGTTTGTAAGTAAAACGAGCATGTATTCTCACCCCAAAAGTAGTTCAAAATAAGCGAAAAGAAGGGACATGAGCTCACCGTAAAGCAACGAGGTAATTATAACGAGATAATGCACTTAGACGCTGAGAATTATTCTAGGAGCAACATAAAATAATATGTTGGGTCTTAGATTAAGAATAATCAACGAGAATATGCAAGAGAGATTTATAAAGTGTTTATGTTGATTATACCATTGTACTTTGTGTTTATAAGGTTTATAAAACAATCGGGACAAGTTTTACGACAAGTTTGTTAAGTTTAATAAACTCGATGTTAAGTGCGGTTTTAGTTTTAAAATTGTTACCCAATCTTATAAAATATGTTTCTCCTAAACCGTAAAGAGTTTTCTCTGTTTTTACGACCATGGAAAGGTATTTTAGATTTTTGGGTCTCACTGTCTTAAAATTTTCAAAACCAGTGTCAAGTTACTGATAAAGATTTATTTGGTACCTTTTTAAGTGTTCATTTAATCCCAAAATCGAATAAATATGGTCAAATTGTCTCAAATCATTTCTTTTCATATTTTAGGTACTTGGGACGAGAAATCTGGAAATCGGCACTTTTTGGACGTATTTGAACTAAAAAGTGAGGAAAATGACGAAGTCAAAAACCATCAGAAAAGGAATCCTGACGGCGTCACATGATACAACGTGATGCCGTCACTTGCTATTTCAAGCTAGAAGAAATTTATACACGTTGCTTCAGAGAACTTGGAAGACATTACAACTTGACGGCGTGTAAATTGGAGATAGGCGTCACGTATTAAGGCTTTAAGGGACAGCGTCAGAGATTATAACATGACGTCGTCATAATGGCAATTTTCACAAGACGAAACCCTAACATGGCGAGCTGACGGCGTCATGACCTATAAGGTGACGTCGTCAGCCTTGTAAATCTGTATATACTATCACATTTTTTCTTTAATTAGGGTAACACTTCAGAGAGGAAAACCCTAGATGATTTTTACTGCCATTGTAAGGCTTTTACAGCCTTTGAACTTCATGTTTCAATAAAGATAAGTTATCCCTTTAATCATTCATTATGTCTATATATCGTTTGATTATTTTTTTTGTCTTTTCTTTGCTCTAACATGGTAGCTTATTTTTATTTGTATTTGCTTAGATCTAGTGAAACCTAGTTATCGGATATTGATTTGTTGTCTCTTGTTTAGTTGATTGCCTCGTGTTAGGCTAAGAAAACTGGCTGACCTCTTATATGTAACAAGCTTTAACTTCTTAGAAATGCAACCGTAGAGTGCACTATTAGTTTTTCTCGTTGTATTTATTGCGTGAATTGCGGCTTGTAGATCTTAGATAACTTAATAGACTTTAAGGAATCTAGGGGAGACTAAGATTCAAAGAGTTGGGGACTTCGGCACCTCCCCACGACCAATATTAAGGAATACAGCGCTTCAACTAAAACAAGGACGCGACGATTAAACAAATCAGTAAGAGATAACTAGGGAGTAATTACATCTAAGTGAACACGCTTTTCTCTCATAAGTAGTCACTACTTTTATTTTTAGTTTTAATTAATTTTATAAATATTAGTAGTTTTTGGGTTAGTTGACTAGCAACTGATTCCGCCCACTCCTTAAAAAACGAGATTTTTAACTTGCTTTTATAAAAACATAAAAATACAAAAAGAATCATCCCTTACCTCTAAACCTATCTCGTCATACATCTTGACCTAACGAGACTATTTCCCTAGAGAACGATCAATCCCCCGGACTTACCTATACTACAGTACAACGGTTAGGTACACTGCCTAGAGGACTATAAAACCTTTTGCGAGGGTTGCAATTCTCGCATCAAGTTTTTGGTGCCGCTGCCGGGGAATAGTTATTGTTTAGGTTCAATTTCTATCTCGTTTAGGTCTACTCACTAGATTCCTATCAAGTGAGAACTTTATTTTCTTTTTATTAGCTTTCTTGTAGTCTATCTCTTCTTCGTTTTGTTCGTAATCCATATCATTTGCCATCATGGTGGATGATAATATCCTCGACCCCAACGCATACCAAGCACCACCACACCAACACCAAGCACCACCAAATCACCAAGAGCCACCCAAACAACCTTTTGCACGTACTCTAGATGAGTACTCTCAACTAAGCCATCAAGGCTATCGAAACACCATTGAGCTACCCCAAAGAGCCAATGTGTCTCCCTTGCGATCCGACATCATCCGGTTGGTGCAAAATGGATGTGCATTCCATGGATTTCTTTCCGAAGATCCAAACCAACATTTCAAGGATTTCCTTAAAATCGTAGATTATATAGACCTTGATATTGACACTCAAGAGACAACGCTTTTACGTCTCTTCCAATTCTCTCTACGTGACCAAGCTAGTTGATGCCTTGAGCGTTTACCCGCGGGATCCATCACATCATGGGATGATCTCACTTCTCGTTTCCTCACTCAATTTTTCCCACCAGGGAGAACTACCAAGCTAAGGAATGACATCTTGATGTTCCAACAACATCAAGGCTAAACTCTTTACAAAACGTAGAATCGTTTCAAGGACTTACTCCAAAAAGTCCCTCATATTGACATTGATCTTTGGCTTCAAATCCAAATTTTCTATGATCATGTCAATCAATCCACAAGGCAAACCATTGACCAAGCGGCCGGTAGCAACCTAAGTGACAAGAATGCGTGTAACATCCCCATTTTCACATTTCGCAGCGGATTTAGGGTTTGGGGTATTACTTCATGGAATCACAGTTACAGTAATAGAAAATGACTCGGAAAGAGACGTTTTAGAAGATAAGTTATCATTTATTAAAATATCAGAGTTTTTACAGTAAAAGTTATACTTTTACTAATGTTGAGGTCCCAAAGTCTAGGTGAAAAATTATGTTTTAATGATAACCAATTTGAAAGTCCTCCGAGTTCAGTGCCTCCTCCTGCCATAGCTCCGTATAGTAGTGTACCTAGGATACATGTTTAAAAAGTCAACACTGGATGTTGAGTGAGAGTCATAGGTTTAAGTGTTAGTGAATACAAGTTCCACAGGGTTCAGTTGATACACCCTTCAAGGAAAATGTAGTGTTTATGATAATTGTAATGCATTCTACAAATATCATGGGTGGGGTACGTTGCACTAAGCTCATGAACCACACGTTAACAATCCGGGTCATTGGGGCTGCAGACCCAACCATGAGGGGATGGGAAGAGTAACTTGCCAAAGTTAACTCTTCGGAGGGTTCAAATATAATACTTATTGATACCATCCACAAAGATCTAGTATCAACGGGAGTGGTCAAACTGCAATAAATCTATCAATTATATTCGCATTCACTTGTGTAAAATATCACAAGCGATTAGATTAATGAATTTTGGTTTGTAGTGGTGGCAGATAGTTTACTCGTGCAACAACCAATGAAAAAGACTTGTATTCGATTTAAGTGAAAAGTAAACATGTATCCCCCTCACAGGGTTTGTAAAGCATTTAGAAAGCATTTAAAAGGTGTGAGACTATGGAAACTCACCTGGGCTTAGGGAAATCTAATTGATGTGAAAAGAGACTCGGGAACTAGACTGCCTTACTCACGTATCCTGATGGTGTTGTAGGTGTGGATGTATGTCAAGCTTTGTTTATTGATGTGTGGTTTTGCAACCTTGCAAAAGGTTTTACCTCTCAAGGGATCTTGAGAAGCTTGCAATCCCCACCAGGCAATGTACCTGACCGATGTAGTATAGGGTAGTGGCAAGTACCGGGGGATTGATCGTTCTACTTGGGGAATAGTGTTCGTTAGGATTGAAAACTACTCTGGTTAGGTCTAAGGGTGAGGGATGATTCTTTTTGTATTTTTATATTTTATGAAAGCAAGTAAAATATCGGTTTTGAAGGAGTGGGCGGAATTAGTTGCTAGTCAACTAACCCAAATAACTTCAAATGCAATAAAAATAAAATGACAAGAAAGTAAATGTGAGAAAAACTAATATGGAGAAAAACGTGTTTACTTAGGTTTCACTACTCCCTAGCTATCTTTTATTGGTTGATTAGTTTGTTACAATTGCGTGGATGACGGGTTGTCTTCCTTAATACCATTCGTGGGGGCATGTGCGTCTTTCCCCAACTCTATAAGATCCTATCTCTTCCTATGACGACACGTTAAGTATCCTATCATGGCCTCATTAATATACTCTTATGCATTAAACAAAACCAATTAAATCGTGGTACACATCCGATTCATGTTTCTCAGGACGTTCAAGCAAGTTACCAATAGGAAGTTAGCCAGTTTTCTTAAGCCTAACATTGAAATCATTCATCCACAACAATTAATAACCAACCATCAACCAATAATCAATAGCTAGGTTTCATTACATCTAAGCAAACACAAACAAACCTAGCCTAGCATGTTAATGTAAACACAAGCATAAGATAGAATCAAACAATACATAGACATATTGAATGCTTAACGGAAGACTTATCTTTAATTAAGCATGGATGAAATAAGGGTGAAAAACCCTTACAAATACTGTAAAATTCGACCTAGGGTTTATCCCAAAGTTCTCCCAAAAGTTCTCTCTCTAATGAATGAAATAGAAAACTATATATAGAGAATACATCTTGACGGCGTCACGTTATAGCATCTGACGCCATCACCTCACCGCCCAAATAACTCTCAGATTGCTTAGATCCAACTTTGACGTCGTCACCTTGTAAAAATCTCTGGGTCGTCTCCTTTTGCTCCTACACGTGATGGCCTAGGCGTCACAAAGGGTGACGCCATCACGCTTTAATTTCCAAAATCTTTCTAGCGCGTCTCGTGTAAACTTCATATCCATCTCTTTGTCAACACATGACGTCGTAACCTTGTAAGTTGTGACGCCGTCAGGTACTGTTTCCAGCATAATTTGAGACTTTGTCGTTTTCTTCACTTTTATGCTCCAAAAATGTCCAAAATGCTTCCTTTTCCAGATTTCTTCTCCAAAGTACCTAAAATGACAAAAGGAACGATTTAAGGCAATATTTGATCAAAATATCACGACTTAGGGCTTAAATGACCCCCTAAAAGCGTAACACTTTTCGCCTCATCATTTATTTAGTTCAAGTTTCTTAAGTAATCATTCTTAAGGTTTTTAGTATTTTAATTATAACATAACACCGTTCAGGCCATCACAATTCAGAAGTATAAGACTCCTCACATGAAGCTCCTTACTATTGTATTATGTTATCAACATAATACCGTTCAGGCCATCATAATTCAGATGTTAATACTCCTCACATGAAGTTCCTTACTATTGAGTTATGTGTTTATTTGGAGTTTAGTTATAACATAACACCGTTCGGGCCATCATAATTCAGAATTATATGCAATAATCGTTTGAGGAGCGAGGGCACTTTAAATCGTAAACCCAACAAACTCTTCAAAATGAAATATCCACATAGTACTTCTCACATGAAGCTCCCTAGTATTGTGTTATGCTTCCAACTTTAATACTTTTACTTTATACACTTATAATTTAACATATTTACAAAGTCTACCCTAGACTTATAATACTTATATTATTTAGATCTATAACTATCTAGACTTGACACAATCAGTCCCTATAATTATATATTTTAGTAAAATGACAGAAATGCTCCTTGGACTTATAAGTTTTCAATATTTACCATTTATCCCCTTAACTTTATAACTTTTGCAAAACTAGTCCTTATTGGTTTATAACTATTTTACTTTTTATCCTAAGGTTATATAATTTTGCACAAAGAGTCCTTATACTTATAAATTCTAAGAAATGTCAAAAATAGTCCTTGGACTTAATATTTTCATAAAGTTACCATATATACCCCTATGCATGGAAAACTTTGTAAAACTAGTCCTAATTCCATGCAAACTATATTTTTAAGAAACAAAAAGGTTTCCTAGCTTATGTTTAACTAATATTAACTTATCTAAGTTACCTAAACTAACTTATGGCTTGTGGAAAGGACTTATAGCATATAAACATGTATTCGACTATATTTAGGTGTCAAATGGTGTGGCTAGGTGTCGAGGATGGGGGGTTGAGTAACCACAGCTACATGGTGACTAACCAAAGCTATGGAGTGACAAGGCTAGGCTAGAAGGCGGTTTAGGGAGGTTTGTAGCGGTGGTGAAGCCGTGGAGTCGGTTTAGCCAAGGAGGTGACAAGTAGGTGATGGAGGTGGGTGATAGGGTGCTTGGTTATGTATAAGGTGGTGACTAAGGTGCTAGGCTAGGTGCTTGAGGTGTTTGAGGTGCTTAGGGTACTTAGTTTTAGGTTTAGGGTTAAGTTATGTTTAGTTATAACCTAATTTTGCTTAGTGAAGGATTAGGGTCTAGCTTAGGGTTTAATGCCTAGGTTAGGGTCCTATGAGTGTCTAATGACTATTCCTAAGTCCTAAGGGCTTAAACTAAGTGGTGGTAGCTTATGGGAAGGTTTGACCTATTTTTCGGGAAATTATAACCTAGTTATGGTTTTGTGCCTAAGGGACTTGTACTTAAGCTCTAATGGGTTGTACTAGTGCCTAAGGGTGCTAAGGTATCCTAATGTTCCTAAGGTAACTCATACTTAAGCTTTGAACACTTTCAAACTAGTTTAGTTAAGTATATAGGGTCTAGTATGCACATAGATGTAATTAGGGTTTATTTAGGGTTTATTAGGGTTTTTTGATGAGTTTAGAGTGTTAGATTGGTAGATTACATATTGTGGTGTTGTTTTGATCTTATGCTTGACATACCAGAGGTTTATAGGATGTGAGTGTTGAGTTATTTGGCTTGTGTGGATATGTGAGTAGGTCTAGAGAGTCATGCAAGTAATGAATGCACATAGAAAGCAAAAATTTACCTGTGAAATGCCTACTATAGGTATTTGTAATGGGAATGATTGTGATGAGATTTTTTGGGTTGTTACAGTCTTACCCCCTTAGAAGAAATCTCGTCCCGAGATTTAGATGAACGTAGGAGTAGGGGAAAGAATGAGTCGAGAAAGATAGGAGGAAAGAAGAGAGTTGTACAAACGGAGTAGGAATTGTTTGTACATGTTCCAGATACTTGGACTCATTTGTTTATATCTCATTACTTACAAGTAATGGCGTCCCAATTCTTGTAAGCAAGAGCTTATAAATTCATGATCCATTTGATTTATAACTTTCTTCTTAAAATGAAAGAGCGTCCTAGTTCATTCTAATAGAATAGTCATCATAAATCGTCCTTAAGTAGTATTGGCGGAAGATGGAAAAGTGGTCCACATTTAAGGAAATGTGGTCCAAGAATGTTTTGGAGACAAGTTCCAGCCATGGTGGAGACCAGTAGTATCCATGGTGGAGACAAGTTCAAGCCATGGTAGAGACAAGTTCAAGTCATGGTGGAAACGAGTTCTAGTCATGGTGGAAACGAGTTCTAGTCATGTTGACCAGTTCTACAACCTCTCCGTTGAGCAACTAATCACCTAGTTATACCATGTTATGACTAGGGTGACAGACGTTATCTCATTCTTGCAACTTTTGCAAGGTGAGATAATATAATATCATAGTCGAACATAATGAGGATTACGGTTCGGCATAGATATTCTTACAAGATCTAACTAATAGAATCTTGCGATATGATGAGAAATACAAGTTATAACTCTTAGAACATTGTAGGAAGGGGTAGGGAGAGAATCTAGATTAGGAAAAATAGAGTGAAAAATGAAGGAAGAACGAAAGGATGGATGGAAGTGGAAAGGTGGATTTTATAGCAAGGAATGAAGAGAAAGGAAGGAAGGCATGGGATGAGGCATGGAAGTATGTAACGGTGAAGAGTAGAAGGGTAGGATTAAATGGTAGAGTAGGAAGGCGGGAGAGTAAGATTTGAAATAGAAGAGTGGGAAAAAGGAGGGAGAGTGAAATTTGAATGGGAGGATGAGGGGAAACGGGAGAATAGGGTTTAAAACGAAAGAATAGGACTAAACGGAGGAGTAAGAGCATAGGATACCTGAAAAGGTAGTATCCTAATGGATTTTTAGATTTACTAGCTTCCTTCAAGATTTGTTTTCCCCCTAAGGTTCTTCTAGTTTTCCTAACTAGTCCTAAACTTCTAAGGGTGATGTGTGATGAGTGCTCAAACACTCATCATTTTTGTCGTATTTGAACTGCCAAAACATCCAAAAACGCTCAAAAATGCATCAAAACACTGAAAATATCCCAGGGATTGTGTTTTATATGTTTCAGATGCAAAATGATTGAAAACAGATCAAAACCGAACAAAGTTTGCAAAATTGGCAGTTTCAGTCCCTCAACTTTCAAAACTTGTCAGATTTAGTCCCTAGGCATCTGTTTTGTAAGGAAAGTCACCAAAGGTCCTTTTGAAATCATAAATTGTCATATTTAGTCCTTTGGTGAAAGTTTCAAAAGTTTACAAGTTTGATCCCTGTACTTTCAAAGTTGGCAAAAATGGTCCCTGGGAATTTCAAAATATGGAAATATCTTGTGTGGTCCTTGTACTATTGAAGCTTGTCAAATATGATCCTTGGTTGTGAAGTTTGGAGTTTTGCAAATTTGGTCCCTTAACTTTGGGATTTGGCAACTTTAGTCCCCGGAAGTTCAAATTTTGGAAAATAACTATTCATTGGTCCTTGTGGGATTATAAGTTGACAAAGATGGTCCTTGGGAGAAGTTTGGAAAAATGGCAGTTTTGGTCCCTGGAAATTTCAGCTTTGTCACAATTTGTCCTTGGGCTAAATTTATATTACAAACCAAATGGACCCATTGCCATATACCTAACCTGAAACAAATAACCCCTTTAACCCTTTCTACCCAATCCAAACCCAAAACAAAAACCTGTAGCCCATCTCACTTTGGCCCAACACCTAATAAATATTAACACCCCGTTTTATTTGTTTCGGTCAAAGAGTTAGTCAAACCCACCCTTCCCCCCTAATACCACCTCCATCTCCATTACCAGGCACATGTGACCCTGCCAAACCACCCTACACCCCCCATCATCACTTCTAAACACTGCAAAACCCACCTTCCCCTTAACCTCAGTCCAAAAGTACCACCCCTATACAAGTAATCAGAGCATGTGTGATAATTGTGTTTTTGGCGCCAAAATCCAAGAATGGCCAAGATCAAAAGATAATCATCCAATGGTTCTTGTTAGTGCTGGGAAAAGACAAAAGGGTCCTCTAAACCCTAATTCAAAGCTATAAATGGAGCAAGGAAGCTGTGAAAGAAAAAGGTAGATTTTAGCTTAATTTTCAATTATGTCGAATTTATTGTAATTTCACATTTCAGTTAAATCTCTAGTTGTAATCTGTTTTCCTTTGAATAATATAAGTCTTCAGTTTAAAAAATTCCAATTTCAATTCAAGTTTCAGTTTCATCAAAAATAGAAAAAATACAGAAAAAAAAAATAAACAATAAAAATATAAAAGAGAAGAAGAAGATGGGATGGCTCTGGTTTAGAACTCCATGGGGAGTAATAGGATTGTGAGTTTGAGCCTTGGTACTTTGTTCTGAGCCTGGATATCATTTGTAAGCCTTTATCATTTTTGGCAAAGTTAATGTAGAACAGCTTTTCAGTACCTATCTTTGTTGTTTGATGCTATTTCAGTAAATGTGTTAGTGATTTGATGCTAGTGTTAATTTTTTATTCACTAATTTCTTGCTTTGCTCTCATTGTTACTAACTACTATATATTGCTTGTTATTAGTTTATGAGTATTTGTTGCTTAGCTTGTCATTTTTGTGGTTCATGTAACTTGTTTCTTCAGTATATGTTGGTGAGAATTAGTTCCATTGGGCTAAATCATTTGTTTGCATTAAAAACCTCATAACAGATAGTAATAAAGGGGTGTTTGGTAATGCATGTTTACCTGTGAGTTTGTGGCTTTCAAGGTTTAAAATTGGTTTAGTCATATTTCCTTAGGATATACTAGAGTAGTAGCAGCATCAAATTGGTAGGTTTAGTTTTAAAAGTCAAAGTTGCCTTTAAGTTCTATATCACAGTTAACTATTAGGATTTTGGAACCAAAGATTATGCACATTAGTGTAATAGTTGTTTAAATAGCTTGATTCAGGTCCAAATTAGTGTAGTATAACATATTAAGTAAGTGCGGATCACTAGCAAGCAACAAAAGTCAACTTGAGCAATTAACTCAAAAGTCAACAAAGTTCTTCATTGATAAAATGGATAGATTTTTAAGATCTTCTGTAGGGTTCAATTTAGACTAAAATTGGTTAATTCTTGTTGATTTATGATGTTTGGTGGCCTGTGTATCTGAATCGAGCAAAAATTTGGGATTTAGAGGTCATTTGCTTACCTAGCTCTAGCCCTGAACTTGACCTGTTGAGCTTTGAAGTGCCCTGCTCTTAGCTTTTTCAGGTTCTGACCCATTTTGCCATAGCCATAGCAAGCTTACCTTTAGAGCTTGTTGATTGTTATTGGGTGTTCTAGAAAGCTACTTGTACCTCCTTGTTATGTGAGACCTTTATTTGTACTTTACAGCTTATTTGTTAGCTTATTTTTTACCTTTTTGTTGCCACTGTTGCTTCAGTTTCTGCTAGTTCATCAGTGGAACTGAGCTTGTATGATTTTTGGTTTAACCATGTTATTAGTTGTGGATTTGTTAATTATTAGCCTTTTTTGTGTTTACTATGATTATGTCTGTGTGTGGTTACTTGTGGCTTATTCTTAATGGCTTATTTGGTTGAGAGCTTATTTAACTCTATAAACTCACTGTTGGTTCTTTGAGCTTGTACCAGCTTGTGTTAGCTATTTATTGTGTTCATTCAAGTTCATTTTACCCTCTTTGAGTCCTTTCTTAGCTTGTGGCCTGTGATACTTGTTTGGTAGCTTTTGGATTAGCTTTTACCTTCCACAAACCCATTGATTTAGTGAATTGTGCCCTTTTTCACAAACCCTTCATTTGTTCACCACTTAAGCTTATACTGAGCTTGTGGGCTTTTTGGAAAGCCCACTGAGTGAACTTACTAATTCTAAGCCTCTATAGGTCTTGAGCTTATTGTATAAGCTCAAAAAGGCCTGCAAAAGCCCCCTTGGACCTGTGTGGGTTCAGTTTTTTTGGAATTGCTTGTTTCTACTCTTTAGCTCATTTCAGTGTGATTATTTGTTTGTTCTAGCTTGTTTGTGTTAGCTTCTGTCCCACTTAACTTGTTTTCATTCATTAGAAGTAGCTTGTAGCTTCTTTTTAGCTTTTTGGAACCTTAAAATTCATTTGGTGCCATTTGTTGTTAACTGTAGGTACAATAAGCTCTCACAGAGCTTATTGTGAGTTTTTAGCAAAACCATTTTCACAAAAGTTTCATTTTTACAGTTGTTTAATAGTTTTGTAAAGCAAAAATCCAAAAATCATCAATTGTACTATTAGTGATAGCTTCTATTTAATAAGTTTTAGTTTTTTGATTTATTTCTTAGCTTTTTAATTAAGCACTTGTGTGTTTTCATTTTTTTCTTAAGTTACTGTTATATTGTAGTATTTGTATAAAAATTTCCAGATTTATCTCTTTTCATTAATTAATTATAATACTTAATTTTAGTTTATTTAGTTTTAATTAAAAAATCAAAAATAAACTCATTTAGTGTTTAATTTTAATCTCTAGCATCTTTTTATATTTTTTCTAGTTTTTATTAATTATATAGTATTTTTATAAAATAGTTTCTTAATTGTTACTGTTCATTTGCTATTTTTCTTAATTAATTTAGTTTAATTAATTAATAATTAAGTAAATAAATTCTAAAATAGTTTATTTTTAAAGTTTATGAACTTTTTATAATTTTTTAGGACTCCTGTAATTGTTAAGTAGTTTTATAAAAAGCTTGGTAATTATCTAAATTAGTTTAGTATTTATTTTAATTTAAATTAGTTTAATTAATAATTAGTAATTAATTAATATTAAATAATTAAAAAGTCAAAAAAAATATTTTTCTTTTTCTTAAAATTTTCTTTTGTCATTAGAATCTTAGAAAAGTTATTTTCACATTCGTAGGACTTTATTTGCTCCCGTTTCACTTTTTATTTTGCGCGTTTGCGTTTCTTTTAAATTAAAACGCGCATTGTTAGATTTAACTCACGTTTTTAGGTTATCTGATTATCAGTAATTGTTCATATAGGGTTTTTAAGCTATTCTCAATCATAATCTCTTAGTGTAATCATAATAATCAAAATCCTGATCTTTCTGTTAAATCACCCGATCACAAGCACGTTTAAATACCATTCACAACTCGTCGGGACATAACGACCCGGGGATATTCTATACTCCTTGGTTAGTTTGCTCAATAGGTTTGACTTTGTTGACCAATATCCTTGGTCAATATTGTCTGACTGTTCAGAGCCAATCAAATTTTGGCGATTTGCAGATTAGTGATTCTGGATATTCATATCCTTTGTATATTACCACTTTTGTTCATATTTTCTTATTTTCACATAAAATCAAAACGAATCGTAAAATTTTAACATTTCAGATTACTCAAGGATTACTTAGTGTGATCTACGAGGAAACGATTTGGTTTTTCAAAACGATTACCAAAAACATTTTAAATAAGTTTTCAACGAACACAAAAAACCCAAAAATATTTTTCCTTACCCTCTATCCGTTTGATTCTACCTTCTTATACCTCTCTCATGTATAATTCTTATGGCGTCTCTCGGCTACACATGTTTTCATTGTAAAAGCCCGATTGAGAACGGCTATCGTTGTTTCCAGTGTATTTGTGAGAAATGTGGAAATAATTGTAGTAACAGATTTTGTACTGTGTGCAATTTGTTCATAAATCCACGTTCTCTTAATGATTCACCAAATATTTCTGACGACCCTCCTCAAACATCTTCGTTGAAACAACTTCATTGCATTAGTTGTGGAGATCCGTTAGGAGATGGTTCACTTTGTGAACGGTGCAATTGCAAGGATTGTGGATTTCGCCATGAACTTTGTGCATGTTATGTTTTGAGAACTGAACCTACATTCACCTCTGATTATGATCAGAACTTTTTTGAAAATTCTCAAAACGATTTCTACTACCTTCCTCACAACTCATACGAGCAAGAATCATATCATTCAAATTTCGATGATGCTTCGTATCAAAATACACTAAGTTTTTCTTGTGAGTATTGTGGAGGTCCTCATGACAGTTCTAATTGTCAAACTGGGAACCAGCTTTTCCATGAGCAAGTTCCTTGTAACGATTACGAATTTGGTTTTGACCAATATCCACATAACTCACAGAATCAGTCACAACAGTTCAACTGTTGTACATACTGTGGAGGATTACATCTCAGTTCTGATTGCCAAAATAGTTACACACCTATCTTTGAGCACGAACCTTATGACAATTATGACACACGTCATTTTGATCAACCTCCACAGCCTTACCTTAACCAATCACCACCACAATCTCTTTCTCATGATTTCATCCAAGACATACAAGAAATACAAGTGTTATTAAACACTTGTCATGATGAGCTTCTTGGTCATGAACAACATGAGAAATCCATGGAAGAATTGTTAGCTGAAGAACAGGCAGCTAAAATAAATTCCCAATATGCCATCGAAAAATCTATTAGGGAATCAATTGAAAAAGAAAAAACAGCCAGATCTAGCTCTCAATTCCGTTTCATTCCTGATGACAGTGATGATGAAGATACATTTGATATTCTTTAATTTTATAAAGATTCAACAAGTTCATCAGATGAGATACCATCAGTTGAGATTCCACTCACTCTCTAAACATGGGGGATGAGCATCTTGACACTATTCCTGAAAAGGAATCGGACGAATTCATAAAGTCTAGTGTTGAGAACCTTGTCCCAATCCCAAGAGAGTCACAGGGAATTTTTGATCATGTGTGTGATATCCCTCCTCCTCTTATCTTCCCAACTGATCATGTTGAGATGTTCTCCGATTCTACTGATGACGATTCGTTATCTTATGGAGACATCGTTTATATGGAAGAATTACCTTCTGAGCTAGTCAGCTTAGAAGAAGAGAATGATGAAGAAACTGACACTGAAATCCAAGATGAAGCTCTTCGTGCTACATTATTGAATGTCAGTCTTCTTATTTCTAAAATTGAGGCTTTCAAAGAGAAACCTATTTCATCTCCTATCCCCATTAAGGATAGTGACATTTTTTCCGATGATTCTATACCGGAATTTGAAGCCTTCACTTTTAATCATATGGGAGAGAAGATTAGTGGAAGTACCACTTCTCATTCTTATAATTCTCTCCCCGAATATGATTCATTCACCTTCGAGGAGTTCTCCTGTGAACTCACTCATATCATACCTCCACCGGAGTATGATAACTTCTACTTTGATCTAGACACACCCGGGATATGTCTTGATCAAACGAGCTTAAAAGATGAAATTCATGATATTATGAATTCTCTTGTGGGTGATGATGAGTTAGTCATGATTTTTATCATGACTTTCTTTATTTTCTTTACCTATCCCGTGGCTTCTCCTGTTCTTCACTCCTTCGGGAATGAAGACACTATCTTTGACCCCGACATTTCCAATTACCATTATCTTGAGCCGGGAATACATCTCATCGGTCTGGAACTTTCACGTGCTTCAAATGTTTGTCCAAACATCTTGAATGAAAGTCCGATGGAGATTATCTCTTCCACATGATACTTCCCCATGAACAAATGAATTCGGGGTCGAGTCAAGCTAGCGACTCGGTAAACAAAAACAGTAGCATGTTATGGGGTTTTCACCCTAAGTGTGGGGGTGTTTCCCCTGCTGTTGTTGGCATGTATATATAAAAAAAATCATCATTTTAAAAGAAGTGATAGCTTCTATTTAAGAAGCTTTAGCTATTTAGCTTATTTTTCAACTTTGGTTCCCACACATAGCTTGTAATGTTATCTTTTTACGTTCAAGGATTCGGCATAGTCGCCGGGACTTTGAATATTGAGGACAATATTCAATTCTAAGTGTGGGGGAGGGAATTCTGGCGAATTTGATCACATATTTTACTTCTAGTGCCCTAATTCCCCCATTTTGGCCAAAAATTTTTTTTTTGGTGTGAGTGCTTTGCACCAACACATTTGGTTATCAGTCCACCATGTCTAAATCACAAAAGGACTGGCTAATCCAAGAGCAAACGGCTCTTGGTAAAGATATCTCAAATCCGTTTATGGCTGACAATTTGCCAAAAATTGTATGGTATTCAACTTACCATATCTTTTATAGTGAAGAGTTGGCTAGCCCGCAAGATTATGGCTTGTGGTAAAGGCAGTGGAAAACCATAATTGGTAATCAACTCGCCAAGATGATGACTGAATTCCATCAAAGAGTTGGCTAGTCCAGAAGCAAACGGCTTCTGGTAAAGACAAATCAAATCCGTTAACAGCTTATGGTTTGCTCAAAATCATATGGTTATCAGTGTACCATAGTTCTTACTTGAACTGAAACATTTGGCTATTCCAGAAGTAATGGCTTTTGGTAAAGAGATTCAAATCCATTAAATTTTCACAAAAGATTGCTAGGGACTAGCAATAGTTTAGTGTGGGGGATTGATGAGTGCTCAAACACTCATCATTTTTGGTCAAATCTGAGCTGCAAAACATTTAAAAACACTCAAAAAAATGCATCAAAATACTGAAAATATCCCAAAATTGTGTTTTATATGTTTCAGATGCAAAATGAATAAAAACAGATGAAAAACGAACAAAGTTTGCATAATTGGCAGTTTCGGTCCCCCAACTTTCAAAACTTGTCAAAATTAGTCCCTGAGCATTTATTTTGAAAGAAAAGTCAACAAAGGTCCTTTTGAAATCACAAGTTGTCATAATTAATCTTTAGGTAAAAGTTTCAAAAGTTTGCAAGTTTGGTCCCTGCACTTTCAGATTTGGCATAAATAGTCCCTGGGAATTCATTATGGACAATAAACAAATATTGGTCCTTGGATTATTGGAATATGGCAAGAAAGGTCCCTTGTATAAATTTTGGAAAGTTGGCAGGATACACCCCTAATTTTCAGAAAGTTACATGAATGGTCCTTGTACTTATTAACAAACCAAATGGACCCATTTAACTTATATAACCCAACACCCCTTTTAACATAAACCCACCCAAAATTATTAACCTAAAATCCAAATCCAAAACAAACCCCAGCCCATCCTTTTCCTGGCCCTTTTACCCTTGGCCCAATTCCCATCCAAACCCAACACCCCGTTTATAACTCTCACCAGGTCAAACCAAAGGGTCAAACCCCTCATTCCCTCCTCCCACACGTGAACCACCTGCTACACCCTGCCATACCATCATCACCTCCACTGCATCTCACCCTCTTCCACTGCCATACTCCAAACCCTACACTAACTTTCCTGCACTGCCACACTCCAAACCCTACACCCCTGCCAAAAAGCTATCTGCCAAAATGGATAAAATCCATTTTCCCGCCAAAATCCAAAGCAACGGTTGGGATCAAAATTAATAATCCAAGGGCCTAGAAAGGAGGTGGGAAAAAGCCAGGAGCACTTTTGGAAGTATATAAATGAAGAAAGAAGACAGGAAAAAGGGAGCTGTTAGATTTTAGTTAGTAGTTTTAGGAGAAGTTTTAGTGTAAGATCTTAGATAGTGAATTAGGGCTTAATTTCATATTTAATGTAATGTAGTTACGTTTTCTCAATGTAATCAGCTTTAAAATTTAATGAAAGTTCTTGTTTATTTCAATTTTGTTCTAAATTCGTTTTAGTGCTAAATAGTAATAAGCCCTTGTTTCCTTTAAAGTTCTTAAGTTTTATGCTCATTAAGTGTCAATAAGCTAACTTAAACGTTTTACAAACCTTAATTCTGCCTACACTTTGTTTAATATCAAAAAAACCAAAAAAAAAACTAAAAAATCTTTGAAAAATATAAAAATATAATAAAGTGAGGGAATAGAAGCTTGTATAAGCTCAAAAGTCCTCTTGATAAGCTCAGTAAGCTCTCTCATAGCTTACCTGAACCTATCTCATAGCCTAGCTCAATTCCATTTGCATTTGCTCCTTGTTTCAAGTAAGTTTACCTTTTAAGTTTCTGCATCTTATTTACATTAGCTTCTTTGTAGTAGTTGTTAGCTTATCCTTACTTTATCTGCTTATTTAAGTATTTTGTAAGCCTGTGTTTAGTTTTTCATTGCTTTAGTTGATAGTTTGCATTTTTACTGCTTCATTTTAGTGTAATATGCAACTATCTGTTCTTGTTGTTTTTATTGTGATAATTTTGCATAGCTAGCTTCCATTTAGTGTATTCAATCTGTTTCAAGCATCAAATCAGTAGCCATAAGCTTATAGATCATAGTTGTAGTGTAAACTCAAGGTTTAAAGGGTGTTTGGTTTAAGGAGGTTCTGTGTGCTCTAGCTATTCTTCTGCATAATTTTCTGCTTATCCATCTTGCATTAGGGTAAATGTAATCAGTCAAACCATAAATTTGGTCATCATAGTTCAAAAAGTCAAAATCTCATGTAAATTTTATTTATGCAGTCACTGTTGAGTTTTTAGGGATCATTATCATCATTTTAGCTGTAAATCTTGTTATTATTGCTTAATTTAGTCCTAATACAACTTATAACTTCTATTTAAGTCATTTGTATCCAGTAGAAACCCATAAAAGTCAACTTGTAGCATTTTCTCAAAAAGTCAATTTCTTGCTTTGTCAGTTTTACCAAAAATGTAGAAATTTCTCTTGATCTCAGTTTTTGTTATTAGCTCTTGATCTTTTGGATTCTATAAATTTGGAAGCTCATCTTTAGTGGACTATTTTTATTTTATTTTTTTTAGATTTTTTATTTATTGCTTATTTTAGCTTTTCTTTTGCTTGTCTGTTTAAACCATCCCCTGCACCACAGTTTTAGTTCACTTTCATAAGCCTCTAATTTGTTCCTCTTGCGAAATTATTGTATGATTTTAGTTGTTTTGTAATTACTGCAGTAGTGTTTACATGTTCATATGCTTAATGCCCATTTTCAAGCTTATTTTCCAACTTATTTTGGTGTCATCATATGCTACTCAGTGACACCTTTACACTGATGAATCAGTGTGAAGTGTCCATCTTTACAAGCTCTTTTTGAGCTTGTTAGTGGATCCCACTGAGTGGCCTTGGACTTTTGGAAAAGCTCACCAGCTTAGCTTGTAGGTTCCAGGCCCGTTTTAGGCTTTTAAGCTTATTTGATAAGCTCATTTAAGCCTGCAAAACACCCTGAGGGACTGTTTGGTTCTGAGTAAATATTGGATTTGCTTATTTGGTTTTCCAGCTTATTTCATTAAGCTTTTCTCTTCTTTTTGGCTTCTTTTAATTTTATCTCAGTTTTACTTTGCTTATTCCATCTTTGTATCTTAGCTTGTAGCTATGTAGAAGCTTTTCAAGTTTAAAATTCCACTTTGTAGCATATTAGCTTAACTGTTGAGAATATAAGATCTCATACAGCTTATTTTTGAGTTTTAAAAATGTTGCCTTTGTAAAAGTTCCTTATTATTGTTGTTGAATCAGTTGTGCAAAAAGAAAAAGTCAAAATAAAATTGTTTGCAAAAAGTGCCATTAGCCAGGCTTGAACCCTGGACCTCTTGGGTTGACTGGTCAAAACCAAACCAACGGGGTGCACCATCTGGGCCAAGAGTATGTTAGTGTTATTGTTTTCCACTTTTATTTATATACTATTGTAAGTTCTTTTAAGCTTATTTCTCTTTTCAGCTTATTTTCTAGCTTATTTATAAGCTTTTCTTAACTTTTATATTTTTCTTCGCTTGATAATAGTATAAAGTATTTTTATAAAAAGTTTTATAATTATTACTGTTCATTTCGTATATATATTTAATTTAAATTAGTTTTAATAATTAATAATTAGTTTTTAATTAATAATAAATAATTATATAGTATAATAAATATTTTTCTTTTTCCAATAATTTTCTTTTATCATTTGGGTTCCAAAAATATAATTTTCATATCCGTAGGGTTTTTATTGCTCTCGTTTCACTTTTTATTTTGTACGTTTACGTTTATTTTAACTTAAACGTACGTTTTTAAGTTTAAATACGTTTTAGGATTAGTTGGTTTTACGTTATTGTTGACATTGCTTATCTTAGTCATTTTCATTTATATTTCCTTAGTTTTATCACTCATACCCTTTTCCATTCACAATCACCCGATCACAAGCACGTTTAAATACAATTCACACCTCGACAGGACATAACGACCCGGGGATATTCTATACTCCTTGGTTTAGTATTGGCTCAATTGTTTGACTTTAGTTGACCAAATCCTTGGTCAGTTTTAGTTGACTGTTTCAGAGCCAATCAATGTGTTTGGTTCTTTTGGTGGAGAGGATTCGAAAGTGGGAGATGGTTTAGGTGATTTCTTATCTAAGGGTTTACTAGTAGTGTCACTATTCCTAGGTGAAGTTTCGGGTTTCCTCTTTTGTCCTAAGTTGTCTATTACTACGAGTATCACTATTATTATAAGTATCACTATTCCTAGGTACTTGAAACCAGCTAATGTAGTATCCATAGTTTCTTCTAAGTGGAATTCCTAATGTGTATCCTAAGAAACGTCAAATCCTAAGATGTAATCTAAAATCCTCGAATGTCTTATTCTTAGAAATAACTAGTAATTCTATGTCTGGGTTATAAATTCCTAGGGTAGGTTCGGGATGTCCTAAAGGTATATCATTCCTAGGTATTTCTAAATCCTCAAAGTTATGTAGGAAATCCTAATATTGGTTGGTCACTAGGTCTAGGCAAACTATATCCTCAAAACGGTTTGTTCCTAAGAAGTGAAAATTTGGCTAGTATTTCCATCTTATTACTAGACTAGATTTTAAAGGTTTAAGGTTCTAGGTCTTAAAGGCTTGTTCCTATTTCGTACCTAAAAGTTTCCTTATGTCTAATCTATTATAATATTCTCGATATCAATGAAAATTCTTATCTTAGGCTAAATCCTATCTTATAGGGATGTCTTCCTAATTTCTATCTATCGGGGTAGGGATAAAACCTCAAAGATTCCTAATCTTATTTTCTATTTCCTCAAGGGTTTCTTAGATAGCCTATCTTAGTGATCTAAGGTATTCTATATTTAAGCTTAGGTTTTCTAGGGATATCCTAAAGTCATTTTTAATCACATGTACGAGAATCCTAAAGTGTATGGTTCGGGTTTTACTAAGGAGGGAGGGAAAACTATCTCAGGAATCATAGTAATCTTAGTAAAGAGGGAAGGATGGGAATATGCTTGTATATGACTATCATATACTTGCACAAGGGATAGTTAGGGGTAGATTCTCTAACTAGGGGAAAGATAGCTTAAGGAAAGCTAAGGAAGTAGTGAGGATTTAGAGATCGGAGGAGAAAGAATTCAGATCTCTATGGTGACGAATAAGAATTCTCACCATTGATAGGGGGAGTGTTTTTAAGGAATTTGGTTTTGACGAAAGGGGTTGTTATTTAAGAGTTTTGAGAATCTATGAATCTAAGGCATCGGGGTAGTTGATCCTAAATTTCTAGGGGTAAGGGTTCGGGGTAGGTTATAATAAGTACCTAACTTGTCATACTTTATGGGATAAGTCTATATTCCTAGAGGTTTACTATAGGGTTAGGGATGACCTAGAGTAATCAGGAAGAGGCATACCTAAATCTAATTTATCTAAATTATCCTGAATTGAGGGGTACCAGGTAGTTTCTAGGGCTTACTTATGTTATTAATTTCCTATTCTACATATCCTATAGGTATTACGGTACTAACTATCCTAAGGCAAAATTCCTAAGGCAAAGTTCCTAAGGCTTACTATCTAAGGTTTTCTTCTAAGGTATTCTTATATCTAGGGGTTCGGGTTTGTGATGTTTCCTATGTTTGATTAATGACATTCCTCATCATTATCAATCATCTTTTATAAGGTGCAAATCCTAAAACGGGCAAATGCTATCTTATGGTGGTGTCTCATTTGGTTTTTCTGTAATTTAGCAACTTTAAAACGATTTTATTGTAAGGTTATTCTTAAACTACTATAATCAGGTCGAAAGCCTATGGTGTCATTATCATGACCTTCTTCTATCTTCTCAAGAAGGTCAAGGAAAATTTCATCTAAGTTATTTAAAATATCCTCTATTTGATCTTCCTGATTTTCTAAGGTTGTCCTAGTGGGGTTTTCTCCAAGTTCATCTTTCCAAGATGAAATGGGAGGGTTTACTAAGTAAAAGTAAGGTGTAGGTGCTAAGTCAGAGGGTTGCCTAGGTTCATATCTAGGGGTATAGGTATGGATAGGTTTCCTAGGTGTATAAGGCTCTACAGGTAGAAACAACCTGTGTTGCTCTATTCTAGGGGAGAGAAAGGGTGGATGTAATATAGGGTTTGGGGGAGTAATAGGTGATGCCTTAGCATAGAAATCTCTTAAATGTTTTAAGTGCGGTTATCTACGAAAGGTGTAAATCCTAAGGGTAATGATATATCTATATTATTCCTAGACCCTTCTAAGGGATTGGGGAAATATGGTTTAGAGGGATAATCTAGTACATTTAGAGAGGAAAGAGCAGTCTCCGGATGTAGACTAGATGAGACGGGAGTAGAATAGCGGGGTGTAGATATAACTATATAATAGTGAAAATACTGTCAATCTTTTAGCAGTTAAGCAGTTAATAACTATACTAACCTTAACACGTATGGTTACGGAGGATGGCAGGGGCACTGAGGACTTTCTAGGACTTATGAAAACTAGTTGTAGTTTAGGTTTTGACCTTGTTCTCTACAACTGAGGCTCTAATACCAATCTGTAACACCCCCATTTTCACGTTTCGCAGCGGATTCAAGGTTTGGGGTATTACTTCATGGAATCACAGTTATAGTAATAGAAAACGACTCGAAAAGAGACGTTTTAGAAAATAAGTTATCATTCATTAAAATATCAGAGTTTTTACAGTAAAAGTTATACTTTTACTAATGTTGAGGTCCCAAAGTTTAGGTGAAAAATTATGTTTGAATGATAACCAATTTGAAAGTCCTCCGAGTTCAGTGCCTCCTCCTGCCATAGCTCCATATAGTAGTGTAGCTAGGATACATGTTTAAAAAGTCAACACTGGGTGTTGAGTGAGAGTCATAGGTTTATGTGTTAGTGAATACAAGTTCCACAGGGTTCAGTTGATACACCCTTCAAGGAAAATGTAGTGTTTATGATAATTGTAATGCATTCTACAATTATCATGGGTGGGGTACGTTGCACTAAGCTCATGAACCACACGTTAACAATCCGGGTCATTGGGGCTGCAGACCCAACCATGAGGGGATGGGAAGAGTAACTTGCCAAAGTTAACTCTTCGGAGGGTTCAAATATAATACTTATTGATACCATCCAGAAAGATGTAGTATCAACGGGAGTGGTCAAACTCCAATAGATCTATCAATTATATTCGCGTTCACTTGTGTAAAATATCACAAGCGATTAATTAATTTTGGTTTGTAGTGGTGGCAGATAGTTTACTCGTGCAACAACCAAAGAAAAAGACTTGTATTCGATTTAAGTGAAAAGTAAACATGTATCCCCCTCACAGGGTTTGTAAAGAATTTAGAAATTGTTTAAAATGCGTGAGGCTATGGAAACTCACCTGGGCATAGGGAAATCTAATTGATGTGAAAAGTGACTCGGGAACTAGACTGCCTTACTCACGTATCCTAATGGTGTTGTAGGTGTGCATATATGTCAAGCTTTGTTTATTTAGTTCAAGTTTCTTAAGTAATCATTCTTAAGGTTTTTAGTATTTTAATTATAACATAACACCGTTCAGGCCATCACAATTCAGAAGTCTAAGACTCCTCACATGAAGCTCCTTACTATTGTATTATCTTATCAACATAATACTGTTCAGGCTATCATAATTCATAAGTTAATACTCCTCACATGAAGTTCCTTACTATTGAGTTATGTGTTTATTTGGGGTTTAGTTATAACATAACACCGTTTGGGCCATCATAATTCAGAAGTATATGCAATAATCGTTTGAGGAGCCAGAGCACTTTAAATCGTAAACACAGCAAACTCGTCAAAATGAAATATCCACATAGTACTCCTCACATGAAGCTCCCTAGTATTGTGTTATGCTTCTAACTTTAATACTTTTACTTTATACCCTTATAGTTTAACATATTTACAAAATCTACCCTAGATTTATAATACTTATATTATTTAGATTTATAACTATCTAGACTTGACACAATCAGTCCCTATACCTATATATTTTAGTAAAATGATAGAAATGACCCTTGGACTTATATGTTTTCAATATTTACCATTTATATCCTTAACTTTATAACTTTTGCAAAACTAGTCCTTATTAGTTTATAACTATTTTATTTTTTATCCTAAGGTTATATAATTTTGCAAAAAGAGTCCTTATACTTATAACTTCTAAGAAATGTCAAAAATAGTCCTTGGACTTAATATTTTAGAAAGTACCATATATACCCCTATGCATGGAAAACTTTGCAAAACTAGTCCTAATTCAATGCAAACTATATTTTTATGAAGCAAAAAGGTTTCCTAGCTTATGTTTAACAAATATTAGCTTATCTAAGTTACCTAAACTAACTTATGGCTTATGGAAAGGATTTATACCATATAAACATGTATTCGACTATATTTAGGGTTTTAAAAAGAAAACTAGCAAGTTTAAGTGATCAAGGCTTAGGCAAGGGTCCTAATGGGATCTAAGGCAACCTAATACTATCCTAGGACTGAACTAAAGCAAAAGAAATCAAATATGAAAGTTTACGTGACTAGGGAGGGCTTAACGAGGGGTTAACAAGGGTTTAGGGTTTTCTCGATGGCAAAATGACTCAACAAGGTTTCAAGGCTTATACCACTTGACTTCTAGGGCTACTTAGGATCCTATGCTACTGAATGTTTAAGGTGAAGAGAGGAAATGGGATGGTTTGAAATGGTTTGGGGTCACGGGTATTTATAGGTCGCTAGGGGGGTTTAGGTGTCAAATGGTGTGGCTAAGTGTCGAGGAGGGGGGGGGGTTGAGTAACCACAGCTATATGGTGACTAACCAAATCTATGGAGTGAAAAGGCTTGGCTAGAAGGCGGTTTAGGGTGGTTTGTGGTGGTGGTGGTGAAGCCGTGGAGTCGGTTTAGCCAAGGAGGTGACGAGTAGGTGATGGAGGTGGGTGCTAGGGTTCTTGGTTATGTATAAGGTGGTGACTAACGTGTTAGGCTAGGTTCTTGAGGTGTTTGAGGTGCTTAGGGTACTTAGTTTTAGGTTTAGAGTTAAGTTATGTTTAGTTATAACCTAATTTTGCTTAGTGAGGGATTAGGGTCTATATTAGGGTTTAATGCCTAGTTTAGGGTCCTATGAGTGTCTAATGACTATTCCTAAGTCCTAAGGGGCTTATACTTAGTGGTGGTAGCTTATGGGAAAGTTTTGGGAAGGTTTGACCTAGTTTCCGGGAAGTTATAACCTAGTTATGGCTTTGTGCCTAAGGGACTTGTACTTAAGCTCTAATGGGGTGTACTAGTGCCTAAGGGTGCTAAGGTATCCTAATGTTCCTAAGGTAACTCATACTTAAGCCTTGAACACTTTCAAACTAGTTTAGTTAAGCATATAGGGTTTAGTAAGCACATAGACCTAATCAGGGTTTATTAGGGTTTTATGATGAGTTTAGAGTGTTAGATTGGTAGATTACTTATTGTGGTGTTGTTGTGATCTTATGCTTGACATATCAGAGGTTTATAGGATGTGAGTGTTGAGTTATTTGGCTTGTGTGGATACGTGAGTAGGTCTAGAGAGTCATGCAAGTAATAAATGCACATAGAAAGCAAAAAATTACCTGTGAAATACCTACTATAAGTATTTGTAATGGGAATGATAGTGATGAGATTTTGTGGGTTGTTACAATGCGGAAGAATTGTGGGGAATCATAGTAGATCTTGCTCTTTATGACAATGAATGCTGGAATTACCCCCACGAATTGAGCAAAACGGTCAAGGCAATATCCTTGCCTTTGAATAACTCAAGCATTCCCAACCGTAGGATCATGGAACTTGAAGATCAAGTCAAGTTTCTCTTGAAATCCTACGAAGCTCTGAAATCTTCAAATCAAGTGAACAAAATCACTTTTTTATGTGAATTATGTAGTGGTCCTCATGACACTCGTGATTGCATGGAACTCCCCGAACAAGCTTTTGCGGACTATGCATCCTCGTGTACCGACGGAGCAAGAGACAAGTGGTTCAATTTCAAACCCGAGCAAAACATCCTTGGTGATTCATACAACCCATATTGGAAAAATCATCCAAACTTTAGGTGGAAACAAAACCAAAATTCATCTCAAAATAAATTTTCAAATCCACCTAATCGTTTCAACAAAACGGTTCGTCCTTGAACCGTACCTTTAACAATAATCCTCCCAACAACTTCAAAAATTTGAAGGGTTAATGTCAAATTTTATGTCATCTCAAGAAGCTCGTTTGACCAAGTTTGAAGCCAATTTTAGACTAAAATAAAGCAAGATGAGAAATAAAATTGACAACATGTTGAAGGTTATCAATGATAGAGTATTGGGTACACTCCCAAGTGACACCGTCAAGAACCCGAAACTAAATATTAACTCCATCTCATCAGTTTCGTCTCCTAGTTCATGTCCTCAATATTACTTGGTCAATGCAATGAACACGTGTTTCAAACAAACTCAAGTTTTCAAAAAAGACCCAAATGACAAAACACCAAATAACTTATCGGTCAACCAAGTAATTGAAACACCATACAAAAAAGAATCTAACCCTAATCTCGATGACGAATTCAAGGAACTTCACCTTGAACGTCCAGTTCTTCATGTTTTGGCTCGTGCTCCTTACTACAATGCCCTTTTAAAAAAGTATAAGGAGAAAGTTAAGTTAGGAAAGAATGGGACCGCTTTTGTTCAAAACAATTTACCTAAAAGTTAGACGATCCAGGCATATTTGTTCTACCTTGCAAGATTGGGAATTTCAAAGCTTTTGATACATTAGCTGATCTAGGATCAGGTATTAACTTACTTCCGTTATCCCTTTATAGAACCCTCAACTTAGGGAATTTAGAAGAAACGGAAGCGGTAATTAGTTTAACGGATGGAAGAGTTGCTTATCTGGTAGGGATAATGAAGGACATGTTAGTACATATAGGAAAATTAACTATTTAGGCGGATTTCCATGTCCTTGATATGGTTAGTGACGCTATATGCCAATTGTTAGTAGGAAGAGTATTCTTAGCCACCACTAGTGCTATGATTGATTGTAAGATGTCTAAAATAGCGGAAGNAGGACATGTTAGTACATATAGGAAAATTAACTATTTAGGCGGATTTCCATGTCCTTGATATGGTTAGTGACGCTATATGCCAATTGTTAGTAGGAAGAGTATTCTTAGCCACCACTAGTGCTATGATTGATTGTAAGATGTCTAAAATAGCGGAAGCAGAAGGTGATACTAGGTCAACCTATAATTTCAAGAAGCATGCCTATGATGATGATGAGGAACAAACACCTCATTGGATAACATTGGATTGGAAACCATCAAGGTATGGCCCATGGATTAATGGATTTCATCGGACCTCAATGGCCATTCTATTTAGAGAAAGGATTCATGAATAACACACACTCTATAGAGCAACTAGTGGCTAGGGATACCGAGTTATACCCATTTGAGGAACCTTTAGTTTTTAGGTAGATGATTGAGTTCCTAGGAGTCTTTCCAATTAACTTAGGAATGAATAAGTGGAAAAGTAAGAGTTGAAAACATAAGTAGAATAGGAATAAGCCACAAAAAAAGGTGATGGATCATGGCACATAATATATGATCCTGACGGATAAAAGTTTGAAAAGTCATACCGGACAAAACGACTAATAGGAAACTAAAAGAGAAATTTTATCAAGAGGATGTCCTCAATGAGGAAGTTACTTACATAGGTACGTAGGCCACGACTTTAAGTCTTGCTACAAGACTCGTTAATAAAGAAAAGCGCTTCTTGGGAGGCAACCCATGTGTTAGTGCAAAAAGTGTGGCTGGGTTAAGATTGGGCTTAGTCCGTGCTGGGCCATCCTCGATGGATCGTCCGCTATGTGACTTATGCACTAATCCAAGTAGTATACTGAATCCCTGCACAAGTAGAGCTAAACCGTTAGCCTTATCGTGGAAACGGACCCCACGATTAAGCTCCGACGTGAGAGTAAGTACTCATGTCTGTCAGAAAAATATGTGTGTATTGGAATGAGTAAGAAAGTCATACCTCGAGAGTGTGTACTGAGGTTACCTTCTATAGGTGGTCGAAATGCTAGGGTTTCCTAGTATTTCACATATTGTTGTAGTAGCCGAGATGGGACCCTTTTCGGGCAAAGGTCCGCAACTTAATCGATGATTGCGGACGTGGTTCACTTTTCGGACTGTAGGCCTGTCCGTGAGCGTACTTAGGGGGTGCCACTCAAGTGGTCCATACACGCCCTTGTATGTTCGGGCTATGCGTTGCTCATGGCTTGGACTTTATTCATATCCAGTTTGTTAGGCTGGGGCCCGGTTTGTTTGTTGGGCCGGAGCCCGATTGTAAAGTCCAGGCCCAGTTGTAGAGTCCAGGCCTAGCTGTATAGTACAGGCCCAGTAAGCCTGATGTCTGTATTATACGTTATCAAGTCCCCTAGTCTAGTGTGTTCATTGCACGTGTTCTTTATGTAGCGTGCGGTGAATACTTCTAGACTAAAGTGCTACCCTCTCCATTTCTAAGCTTATAGCTTTTTTACGACCAGTATTTTTGGTTAGTGGCTGAGATCGCGGGGGAACGTGGACCTTTTTTAAACCGCTTGGT
Source organism: Artemisia annua (assembly GCA_014162995.1). NCBI lineage: Eukaryota > Viridiplantae > Streptophyta > Magnoliopsida > Asterales > Asteraceae > Artemisia > Artemisia annua. The sequence continues at coordinate 48,604 of LBNU01017763.1, forward strand.
TGCCGCTTAGCTGTTAACTTTATCTTTTTACCGTTGATCTCGTCCTTGATCAAATTATTTCTTGACACCCATCGTTTATCTGGCCTTTCCTCCAGATAGATGTATGGCGGTTATAAATACATGTTTCTCATTTTTGTTTTCACTTTTTTATTTTACTCCGCAGTTATTAGAAGTGCTTTCGATTCTTCCCAGTTCTTCTTTGGATATCACCGTGTTCTTTCAGAGGATCGTCATGGTTGAGTTTTGGGATGCTCGGTGCAACCTTTCCCAAAGTGCTTTTGACGCACTTTGTGAAAATTGTTATATTCCGTCTGAGGTGCGGCCGGTTTGGCCAGACAAAGGTGCTCTTATCTGTCACCCCCGGAGGTGAAAATAGGTGTTTATACCCGTCTATTTGACCATGCTCAGTATCATTTGCCATTAACTAAGTTTTTCGTCAGCATTCTCGAGTATTACAAGATTCATATTTCGCAGCTTCATCCACTCGGGGCAACTAGGGTTTCTCATTGTGAGATCCTTTGTCGCATATGTGCAGTTGAACCAGCAATTGTTTTATTCCGTTATTTTTACACGAAGGTGAAGAAGAATTGTTGGCTATCCTTTGCTAAACGTTTCGAGGGTACGTGTTACACAGAAGTGGAGGATTCGTTGAGGGATTAGCAAGACCGGTTCTTTTGGGTTGACTGATTTGCATGTCCTGTTCTGTTTTCATTTTGTTCTTTGAGTATCGTGCCTAGGATAAGCCTCCGGTGGTTAGTAAGTATAAGTCTGATGACATTGCCACTCTTATTGCTAGCAAGACTCCGTTCTAGAGATTTCCGGAGCCATTCCTCTGCTGGGTAGGTTTGAGCCACTACTACTCTTTGAATGAAGATTCTTATCCTTTTTTTTAGACTTGTGTTCATCATGTCATGTGTTCTTCCTTTGTTTTGTGTGCAGAAGTAGATGCTTTAGCTTTGTTTTCATTGAATGATCCTTTTAAAGTAGAGGTCCGCGGGAGGGCTCTCTGTAGCGGGGAACCCAAGATTTTGAATGTTGCCATTAGAAGGCTTGTTCCCCTCCATCCAATTGCTCCTGATATTTCCATTGATCAAATGTCTGATGATATCGACCAAATGTTTGATGATAAGGATGGTTCCGTTTCTGGTGTTCCCGCCGTTGATGAGGGTATTGTAGATCCGAGCAATGCTGATGTTAGTTCTGATCCTGACGGACAGGTGGTTGGTCTTGTTAGACCGGTTGGTGTTTTTGCTAGTCGTAAAGATAAGAGGAAGATGGCGGATGTTCTGTTGATTGCTGGTGAGTCATCCTGCCCTTCCAACAAACCAAAGTGTGATGACAGGGTTACGCCTAGGCCCACCCTTGCCGGTAAGTATTTAGCCATCATCCAAAGCTTATTGCGTATTAGTATGCTGGAATGTGAACGTGGAGTTGATCCATTACCTTTCATTCCTTTTGTTTATTCTTTTGTATCAGCTACGCCGGAGAGTGATACTGATGCTCAATGTGAAGACAGTACTGGGACTCATTACCGTTTTATTGGTCCTATTGAAAGGTCGGTCATTAGTTCAGATTCTTCGTCTTCTTCCAGTTGTTATGATATTTAGGTGGATTATTTTTCTAGATCTCTGGTTCCAGCACCTTCGGCGAATGCCATAGCTACTCCTTCTACCATTCTTGTACCTTCTACTAGAGAGAAGAAGGAGAAGAAGAAGAAGAAGAAGAAGAAGGCCCCAACTAACCCTTTTGGGAGGATTCGTACTGTTGTGGACGTAGGTCTTCGTCAGTTGTCAGAGACTTATGTTCTGGACTGGAATGTGACCTCCGGATCTCTCTTAGATACGACACCCGAGTGTCGTGAAATGCTAGAGGGCTTCGCACCTCATAAGGCTTTTGTGGATATTCGCAATATTACCCTTGACTAGTTTTTTGATGAGTTTAGCGTAAATGCTGCCCGTGAGGCAGCTTTTAGTGCGGAGCTACGGATGCGTGCGGAGCGCCTTACTGTAGAGGAAAAGAGATTATCTCCTATTCATAATCAATAGGATGCCTTGCTGAGGGCTAAGATGAGGAGAATAGGAGGTTAAAGTTTGAGGAACTATCGTCGAAGGATGGGGTGGCTGAAGCGGAGCATCTTCGCGCTGTGTTGAAGTCTACTGAACGTGCTCATGTTTTATAGTTGCGTCTTTGAAAGAGCAGGGTTCGAGGCTCGAAGCAGAACTCCATACTTCCCTTGGTAGACAGTCCTCTGTTTCTGAAGAGTAACGTGCTTCAATGGTTACGACATTATCAGGGCTCTAGTTGGCTCTAGTTGATAAGGATTTGGAAATTTCCGTCCTTAACGCCTTTGTTGCTAATTCCAATATTAAGAATGGAGACCTTGTTCGTCAGGTACTTGTTTTACATTCTGGGTCATGTTGCTTCTGATTTCTTTTTCTTTTTCTTTTTCTTTGTATTCACGCGTTCCACCTCTTTATAGGTCCAAGTGCTAGAGGCTGTGTTGAATGTTTTTGATGGAGAGTTTGAGAATGCTCAGAATTCTCAAGTTAAGGATATTACTGATAGGGTGGCTACTTTGGAGTCCCGGCTTTCGGAAGCAGCTGTCAGTTTTAATGAGGAGTTCCATCCGTGTTTGCTTACGGTCACAGTTGGCCGCCGATGGTTGTTATCCCATGGCTTAAGGCTGTTCTTTACTAAATGTCTTAACTCCTCTGAGCATATTGACTCTTTTAAGACGGTTTTGTCTTGCGCTTTTTCTAACGGGGAGCAGAAAGGTTTGGCTGCTGGTATCAAGCATGGTAAGGATGGTAGGGAACTTACGGATCTTACTACTCATAGGCCTTCTGCTCAAGTGGATTATGATTCCGCCTTGGCTGTGTTCAGGGGTCTTGAGTTTCCTTTGTTGGATAGTTTGATATCGCATAAGGACTCTTCTATCGAGAACATCATGACGCTTCTTCGTCTTGATGATCAGCTTGCTAAGGAACCAGGTATGGCTGAGTTGCAGCCGGACGTGGGACAACTTACCGTTCCCGCGCACAGGGCAAGAAGTGGTCTGATGGTCAGTGAGACTCCCCTTTTCGCGGCTTTGGATGTTGCTCGTGAGAGGGCTAAAAAGAATAAAGGTGTTGTGACTTCCGGGCAACCTATTATCAGTAACGTCTTTACCCCTTTGGTGAAGCCTGTTTCCGCCGAGTTTTTGTTTTGTACAGATGCTTTCCCTTGGGATGAGCCTGGCACCAGTTCAACTGTCTCTGTCCCTAATACTTTTGAACCGTCTCTTTTAGTGGATGAGTATGGTTTTTCTGGGTGATAGTAGTTTCTCTTCTTTAGTAGATAGTTTTGAGGGAAAAGTAGTCTGTCCATGCCAGAGCATAGAGTAACTTTTGTTGTGCCGAGACCGCATGTGGTCTTTTTGAACGGCCTATATGTATTTGGACATACTCTTTGTTATTTTTTTGGCAAGTTATTTTTTATGCCTTGGATGTATGACATTCCGATTTGTGTTGCCGTTGTTTATTTACGTTCTAGTTTTTATCATGAATGTTCACGGTGTAGCTTGTATGAACGTTTTTATTATATGCGCTAAAGTTACGTCTAACTTTTATGCGTCTTTGTTGAACTTGATCGTTGTGCTTTGCTATGTTTAAAAGACGTATTAATACGAATTTTATTGTATATTCTTAGTTGGATATGTGCGGGTTATCCTCTCAGTACCGGGCTTGCAATACCTCTTACGTAGTTTTTGAGTTGATTATGAGGTTAGTCTCCCTTTTGTTATTTGGAATAACTTATTTGCGGCGTGCCCTTTGTGTGTGCGGCTTACTAACGTTTGTGTGTTGTTCTGTACAGTAGATAGAGTAAGTTTGAAAAATTTAAGCTTAGCGGAGGTAGCTAGTCTCCGCTTTCGTTTTATTAAAATGTGTTAGAAAAATACAATCAAAGGATTATGAGTACAAATATTTATTGCAAATGTTCGCCTGAGCGAACTGAATTTCCTTTACAATTGAAATATTTTGCGGGTTTCTCTGGCTTTTACATGTTTGCGGAGCCTGAGTTCTGGCTTGAATTATTGGCGTCGTGCATCTTGGTATAACACTTTGCGCTCCGTGACTTTTGGTCTTTGCGATGTGCTGTTGTGTCTTTATGCTTGCCTGCTCCTCGCTGGAGTTTGATATATTTTTTCTACTGACTTGTAGTCAAGATCTTTTATCATTTTTCTTCCGTTTTTAGAAATATTTGGCACCACATGGTGTCTTGCGTGTGTCTTATGATTCCTTAGATGCCCTTTGTAGTGAGGATGTTGTATGGTGCTTGCGGATCCTAATAAATAAGCACGTCAAGCCGATAAACATGTACCAACAAACCTCAGTTGATGCGCCCAAGTAGTGCATGATCTTCTTTTCGCATTTGACGAACTGAGCAAGCTGATTCTCGTGTGAAATCATGCTCCGAAAACGAGTCAGAGATGTTTCAGCGATTGGGGACTATATGCCGATTCGTCGTTGTAACTCTTGTTGGCGGCAGGGCTTGGTAAAGTACCTTTAGCCTACAATCTAGCAACCTTGGGTCCGCTCTAGTCAGCAACAATGATGAAGGCATCATTCATACTTTGTTGTTTGGCGTTGTTGAGGATTTTGATAGTAGGGGTCATGTTTTAGAAACGAATCACCCCTGATTTTTTATTCCCTCCTCGCCAACGCATGCTCTTACCCGCATTTATCTTCCCCTTATGTCCTCCTGTGACCCATTCCCTCATATGGCTATTATGCTCAATCAACCGTTAAACCATTCCGGCTTATTGCCACTCGGACGCTCAATGTGAAACTTGATGGTCACTGGGTTCCCGTTATCCGCGCGTTATTCAAGAGCAAGAATTTCTGCTCTGAACCACATGGGCCAGGCAGAATTTTTCCTAGTCCAGGCCGGTGGCTTTAGGAATGGTTGTATTGGTGGGGTAGAGGGTCGTTATATTGAGACGCCTTTCAACACAAGAACGGTTTGAAGCCTACCGCCTTGGGCAAAAGAACGCCCTACTGTGGGACGGAAGGGTTTTTGAGTGGCGGGCTTATGTAGAGCATTATTTTTTATTGTTATTAGTCGTCATTTAAGGCGTTTTCTTGATCATCGAGTGACCATCTTCTGCTTTGGTATCGTTTTTGAGCTTGTATGCTCTGTGTAGATGTTGATTGAGTAGACTTTTGAGGGGTAGAAGGTATACATTGGTGTATTGTACTTCGTTCCTATATTATTACCTTTGTGCTACTTTGGGTGGTATGTTTGTTGCTACTTTGAGTAGACTTTTGAGGGGTAGAAGGTATACATTGGTGTATTTCACTGTTGCGTCACGTGTGAGCAGTAAATTTTCCTGATGACTTAGCTTGTTGGCACGTGTCGAGCTCTGTAGTCTAGGTACCCCCCAGTCTGTTTGATGTGATGCAAAGTGTTTTTCTCCTGTCCTTCTAGTGTCTTGGGAAGGTACACTTTTTCTCCGTTCTTCTGAGCCTTTCCTCTTAATATTTATTGTGGTTTCCGGACCTTTATTAAGGCGGTCCGCGCGTTGTCCTGGCAGGAGAACCAAAGGGAGGTTTTTGATTTGTCCTCGGAGTTCTTACGGAACTTCGCTAGCTTCTGGTTCTTTTGAGTTTTACTTCGTGATACCGGAGTTGCTTTGTTCTAGAGGTGGTCAGTTGAGTGAGATGACTTCATTTTTATGAGGCGTTGATGCTGTATCGCAGTTTCCAAGACGTAGAAGTTTGTATTGTAATGTGAACTTCACTCTATGTCATAGGCTCCTATTCCTCGTTTCCCTTTGACGGCTTATTCGGTATATCTGTCTTGCATTTATTATCTAGCTTGTTTTTGTCAGCTTTTAGTATCAGACTAGTGTGTCTTCGTAATCATCTTGGTTTGCGCGCTGCTTTGGCATTTGCAGGATCAGGTATGGTGTTCCCCACTTTCCTGCTTTTTAGGGGCGCCTAACTGACTCCGATTCAGATAATGTGCGTGCGAATTTCGATATTTTTGCATTTTTCATGTTCCTTCTTTATGTCTGCCTTCCTCTTGGAACCTTCGCGCATACTCTCTTACGGACTCGCCCTCTCTTTGCTTGTAGTTTTTGTGAAGTTCCGCACCATTTTTGGTAGGTCTTTTGTGTTCAGGGAAAGCCTGTAAAAATGCTGCCTACAATTCTTGGTAGTTGTTTACGGAATCTGGAGGGATGTTGTTGAACCAGATCCTGGTGGGTCCGTAGAGTGTGGATTTAAAAATGTGACATTGAGTGGGCGTGTCCCAATGTTCTACTCGCGCTCTTGCTTGAAAGACTTTGAGATGATTCATCTGGTCCATACTTCCCTCGAACCATTTAACATGATCTGGCATGTACGGTTTTTCTGGTAATCTGGCATTGCGGATGTTTGAGTTGAACAGATCAACTACTCTACATACCAGCCATCGCGTTACGCTTCCGTCGTTGGTTCTTGTGTTTTAAGTGAATACCTCGTCGCTCTTTTTGGAGTCAGACTTGACTCCCTCGAGTCGCATACCATGGTTATTCCTTACAGCTCCTCTTTCCGCACAGCGGTGTGTTTGCTGTGTAGGACATGTGGGTATAAGTACACGGACTTTTCATCGCTCCGTAGCCCGCTCTATATCTCGCTTTCTAACTTTCCACATACTGTTATGTTCTCTAATTTTTGTTTTCCTAGTGCATTCGAATTTTTGTCTCCGCTGCTAGGATTTTTAGATGTTTTCTCAGATTGTTTCTTTCTCCTTTTCTGCTTTGAGCTCTTCTTTATGTTGAGCATGTCTGGTTCAGGGTGTCGCTGATTCGCTTCAGAGCTTGAACACGCCTGCTTACCTTTGGATTTGTTTCGGGGAACTTTCTTTTGATGAGCTTTCTCATTCAAGTCCATCAATAACTGAAGGTCATGGTTACGATCGGGCTCCCGGGGGGCCACATCAGGTATCGGTTTGGTTTGACCTTTCCGTACAGTAACTGAAGGTCATGCTTACGATCGGGCTCCCGGGGGGCCACATTAGGTATCGGTTTGGTTTGACCTTTCCGTATTTCGACTTTCCTCATCTCATTCCGCAAGGCAGATGTCGACATGGAAATGATACCGCTGGATTATTCGCTCGTGGTGAGTATTTTCAAGAACGCAGTTATGCACTAGGTCACACGGATGGCGCCAACTTGTTAGTGCAAAAAGTGTGGTTGGGTTAAGATTCGGCTTAGTCCGTGCAGGACCGTCCTCGATGGATCGTCCGCTATGTGACTTATGCACTAATCCAAGTTGTAGATTGAATCCCTGCAAAAGTAGAGGTAAACTGTTAGCCTTATCATGGGGACGGACCCCACGATTAAGCTCCGGCGTGAGAGTAAGTACACATGTTTGTCAGAGAAATATGTGTGTATTGGAATGAGTGAAAAAGTCATACCTCGAGAGTGTGTACTGAGGGTACCTTTTATAGGTGGTCAAAATGCTAGGGTTTCCTAGTATTTCGCATCTTGCTGTAGTGGTCGAGATGGGACCCTTGTCGGGAAAGGGTCCGCAGATTAATCGATAATTGGGGACGTGGATCACTTTCCGGACCGTGGGCCGGTCCATGAGCGTACATCGGGGGTGCCGCTCAAGTGGTCCGTACACGCCCTTGTATGTCCGAACTGCGCCTTGCTCGTGGCTTGGGCTTTAGTCATATCCGGTTTGTTGGGCCAGGGCCCGGTTTGTTTGTTGGGCCAGAGCCCGGTTGTATAATCCAGGCCCAGTTGTGTAGTCCAGGTCCAGTAAGCCTGATGTCCGTATTATACGTCATCACCATGTTTTATTGTTTGTTTGTTTGTTTTTATTTTTATCTATGTCATTATATGTTTCATTATAATTTTTTATCATTCATGTTTCGAACAATTTGTGAAAATACTTTATTTTGTTTTTAACCTCGTCTTAATAAAATATAAAAGTATTTTGCAAAAAGATAAATGTAGGGAAGATCATATATGTTTTCAAGAATTAATTTGAACATAAAAGATAACAATTAATGATTAGCATATATATTTGTTTGTGTGTTTGTTAGAGTCAAATACTTATATTGAGTCACATTGAGTTTTTTTGCAGAATTTCCAGGTTTTAATAATTAAATTTTTCCAGAATTTTTCAAAAGCAAAATGCAAACTATCTGTCAAGTCACACATGATGGCGTCAGGGCTTAACACCCGACGGCATCAGGTACTGTAGCTGTACAGTTTTCCAGGATTTCTTTGGCTGGAATTTAATTTTTGAAAAACTTCAGAACTTTAAATTTCCAGAAATCTGTACTATATTTACAGGATAAAACAAACAATCATAGAATAGTTTCCTAATTCATACAAAACTTGTAGGAAAAGTCACACAAATTAACAAAATTTACCAAACAATTCATAGAGTTTAAGTCATTTTTTAACAATCTTCACCGTGACATAAACTCCTCCACCTGCTTCAAATCAAATTCAAAGTTCCAAACGCTAGCAATATTAGCCAAATTCAAATCAAACGATTGATTCCCAAAAGCAATCCAAAACAAATTCGATTCAAAACAAATTCGATCCAAAACAAACGCCGATAACTCTAAAACAAGCAATCAAACCTTTGCTGAAAATTTTGAATCGGTTAACCAAGCAAACAAATCGGCTCAAGCGATCTTCAATACCAAAGACAATCAAATTCAAGCAACCAACTTCAAAAACCCCACGAACAAAGATAAAAATATTTCAAACTAACAAATTCCAAACAATCGAACAAATTCCAAACGACCTAATACTAATTAAGTCTTCAAACACCAAATTGATCTTCAATTTACAAATTTCAAATTCAAATTCTAATTACCCACTTATTTTATAGTATTACGGTCCAACTTCAAACTTATTATCCGGGCACCAAACAATCTCAAGTTAATAAATAACTTAACAAACGAGCTCTTTCAATTCGTACGCACCAAATACAATACATAATAATTCTAATGACCCACTTATGTGATAAAAAAATTACGGTCCAAAAATACACATACCCAAGTAGTCTTCAAAAGAACAAAGTAAAAAAGAAAAAAAAGTTGATTGTATTGCATCAACAAACAAACGATCGTCCAAAAATCAATGACCCAAATAATTACCAAAAACCCAATACGGAACAAGTAATATCAAATAACTAACTACTGCCTGATGAGGTTTCAACGAACAAAAACACGAACCAAATCTGTCTATTCCCAAACACGAATTCTTTAGTACCAAATTCCGAAACAAAAGATTATTCAATACTGCGAACTAAATAAACGAATCCCAGTCACGATGACGAATTATTCAAACCAGAACAATCGGAACTTTTCTTTTTCTATTCTTCATAGCTAAACAAATATAGCTCTTGATACCACTTGTTTATATACAAAGAAAGAACAAACAAAAAAGTCAACGAAAACTTACTCCAAACGATTTCAAGTAAACATCTCTTGAAATATAATTATATAACCAAAAACAAATGCCAAGAATTAAAGCTCAATCGACACGAATTTTTGAGTGACACACACAAAATTCCAAATAGCCTAGATTCAAAACTTTGGCCCAAATTCCAAACGAATGAAACGAATACCAAAGTAAAGCCCATGCTGTCAAAAATCTAATCAAAATTTTGATTCGAGAAATCCTAAAAAAATATCAAACGACTAATGCAAACAAACTATTCTTCAAACCAAACAAACTATAACGAACTTCCTTTTTTTAACAAACAAGGCGGAAACTTTATTCGGATTATCAAACCAAATGCAAAGACAAATTAAAAAGTACCAAACCTAAAATTCTAATCAAAAGGTACCAGATTCTAATTAAAAAAAAAAGAACCTCGTGATATCAATCTCTATTTATAGACAAAACTAACCATTATAGAATAATTTCCTAATTCATACAAAACTTGTAAGACTAATCACACAAATTAACAAGTTTACTAAACAACCCATAGAGTTTAAGTCATTGTTATAACCACTTACTTTTTTAAGTCAAGTGTGTTGTGGCTTCCCTGGTCTTTAACCACACAGCTTAATGGTTTTGGCGAATAACAAATCTGACATTAAAGGTATTTGTTGGAGACAAAACAAAATGTGGCCATGACATATTTGTTGGAACAGGGATATAAAGTAAAGTAAGTCATGCAAACCTTTTTCTTCCTACTTATACAAGATGTAGATACATTTTTATTTTATGTTTTTGCCATTACAGAATTACTACATAAAGTTTAATGGTTCAAATATTCGTAATGGTGTCAATTTCAATTGTCTTAAGAGGATGAAGTGAATAACAGTATGATATGATGTTACTATCTTAGTTGTTATTGATAGTTTATACCAAGTAACTTAATAATAACTACAGTAATACCTTTTCTTTGTGGGGTTTTGATCTTAAAATAGCAATGTATTTTTTTAAATGTACCGAGTTAGTACGTATACTATTTTTTTGTTCAACTTAATGTAACATATTTTTATGTTTTGTTCCAATCTATTGCGTGGTGATGATGTGGCATATCTGAAAGTCTAACACGTGTCACCATTTATAACGTGACACGTCATCATCACGTACTAGATTGGAACAAAACATGAAAGTACGTTACATTAAGTGGAACAAAAAATAGTACACGTACTAACTCGGTACATTTGAAAAAATATGTTGCTATTTTACGACCAAAACCCTTCTTTGTGTACAAAAGAAACACAACCGAACCACCTTTAATGACGAGGGTAACCCAGGACTCCACAGTATTATATAACATAGTTACACCTTCGAAAGGTTGGTTTTTGTAAGGTTGGTTTCCGTAAAAAACGATTGTGGTCGGAAGTTGATTTGTTAGTTTGACGGTGGAGTATTTTCAAGACGGAATGTTTCTTCGGGTTTTGGGGGAGTGTTTTGGGTAATCTTTCGTTGTTGACGTTTTGTGGTTCAGGGAGTGTTTTGTTTATACAATTTGTAAATCAAATGATATGGAGAGTTTGAGAATATATAAAATGAGTAGTTTGTTCTTTTATTTATTTAGTTATTTATTTTTTATTTATTTATTTATTTTAATTGCTGAGGTTTAAGGGTATTTATAGGTATTAAAATGGTAATAAGGAAATAATATATAGCCGTTTGAAAGGAGGGGTCCCACTTCTGCACACAAACCGCGACCGGCCTCACGGTTTGTCTTCGTTTTTTGCCCGTCTTCACACGTGAGCCACCCACTTTTAGTGGGGTGGCGCATGACCTTCGTCCCTCACGCAGCCTCACTGCACCACTAGGAATGGCCTTAGGAAGAATAATAGAAAGATTAAAAGATCATACATATGGTACTTCGTAATCTAATCGAAGTTTACTGCCATAGTTTACAATACAAATAACATATGTTTACAAATTATCAGATGTTCTAGAAATCAACAAATATTTATTCAAGCTGCTAAAGTAAATTTTTTTACTTGCAGTTGAGACAATGAATGATAATTAATCTCATGTCCACATGTCGTGGCTATAAATATTTCACAAAAAAAAAATAATAATAAATAAAAAAAAAATAAAAAAAAATGGGGGTCTTGTGTATGTTCATTTGTCATATAGCTCAAAGTTAATTTAGAGTGAGGAGACAGATGCTTCTATTGGTTGGGTTTGATATATTGCAGCCTCTAATTCTTGTGTGGTTAGTAGTTTGGAGGTTGGAGTAAATTTCAAGTTGGATGGAGGTCTAATTGCTTCAACTCTGTCCATTCAACATAAAATTGACTTCTTGCTGCATCGATGGTTTTGTTGATGAAATCTGACCTTGAAATATAGTCCTTCATGCGACAGATGAAATCGAGATGATCCCTTGCCTTTAAAAGTAGATAATAAA
>LBNU01017763.1:68930-90948 GCA_014162995.1 Artemisia annua
CTATTAGGAGACGAGATGGAGTTAGATGTTGATGTTGGTTTGGATGATGAGGTAGGCTTAGAGGATGATGTTGGTTTGGACGATGAGGTAGGTTTAGAGGATGATGTTGGTATTGATGATGATGATGAGGAGGAGGTTAGTGATGATGATGAGGAGGATGATGATGAGGAGTTTATGGATGAGGATCAGGATGTTCCTCCCATGCCACCTTCGCCTGTGATTTCGGATGTGACTTACGAGTCGGATACGTCTGAGGCATTAGGATATGCGCTTGAGACTGAGGTTCCGATGACGTATGAGGTTGGTGAGTCTTCGACAGCTGCTCGTGTTACTCAGTCAGAGGTCAGTGGTGAGTTGAGCCGATTGAGACAGGATCTCACTAGTTGTCAGGGTCGTTATGTATCGTTGGCTAGGAGAACGTGCTATCGACCGCCTGAGGTTGTTGATTTGATTAAGGAGATGATAGGCAGGGAGAAGGCTGCGGATAAGATGCATGTTGGATTGCATAGGCATGCAGCTAGGCTAGGTTCAGCCAAGGAGTCGGATGCTAAGGTGCAGGAGCATTTGGATTTGCTAGATGAGAGGACGACTAAGATGAGTAGGATGGTAGAGCAGTTGACTATGAGAGAGGTGTTTCTTGATATAGACAGCAGTCGACACTATCGTAGCATTCAGTCATTATAGGATGAGCTTCATGCTACGCAGTGGCAGGTGTACTATGACAGGTTGGCTAGGTTCAGGCCTAGTGACAGTGTTGATGTGATGGCTGTGTATGGAGGTCGTAGAGAGAGCAGTGATTAGTCATTCATAGTTGTTAGTATCTTTGATAGTAGTTTATCTAGTACGTATCGACTGAATAGTTCGGTTGATAGATTTTATCAGAAACTTGTACTTGTTTTGCAAATCTTGTAAGACCAATGTCAAGTATGAAATCTATGATGTATTATGATGATGTACTATTAACGGTGTTGACCTATGCTATGTTATGTCTTTTCTTTTGGGGTATTGTTTGTCTTGCACTATAATTCTGACACATTGATCAAATACTTACAATGGTTGTGAATGTATTGATTGATAGAATTATGCCTCCTAAGAGAATGACCCCAGCTGCCATTCAGCAGTTGATTGATGAAGGGATTGCAGCAGCGCTTGCTGGGCAAGCAGGTGTCCATCAGGATGTTGGACAGGCTGGAGTTCGAGTGGTTCCCAATAACCATTTCTGTACTTTTAAGGAGTTTATGGATTGTAAGCCTACTACCTTCAAAGGAACTGAAGGAGCAGTTGGATTGACTCAGTGGTTTGAGAAGATGGAGTCGGTGTTTCAAAGGAGCAATTGTACTGAGAACAACAAGGTGAAGTACGCGACGGGTACATTGTTGGAGCATGCCTTGTCATGGTGGAATGCTTATGCCCAAGAGAAAGGGATGGAGAATGCATTCAGCACCACTTGGGATGACTTTAAGGCAGCTATGATTAAGAAGTATTGTTCTCGTGGTGATTTGAGGAAGTTGGACACAGAGTTTTACTACTTGGCTGTGAAGGGCCATGATCTTGCTGCATATGTGCGCCGCTTCCAGGAGTTGAAGGTATTCTGTGCTCACATGGTGCCTGATAATGAGAAGTTGCTTGAGAAATTCATTGGAGGATTACCTGCGAGTATCCAAGGACATGTGACATCTTACAATGCTGAGACTTTGGATGACACCATCAGCATGGCTGAACGTCTTATGGATCAAGTGATTAAGCATGGTGCTGTTCAGAAGGGAAATCACTTTGACAATAAGAGGAAGTGGGAAGATAACCGAAGGAACAACAACTCCAACTACCGCAACAACAACAACAACCAGTATCGTAACCACAATCACCATAACCAGCAGAACAGGAGACAAGAGACCGTTAAGGCTTTTGTGGCTGCACCAGCACAAGGAGGAGTGAATGCTGGGCAGCAGGCTCGTTGTGGTAAATGCCAGCAGCACCATACTGGACCGTGTGCTGTGAGGTGCATGAAGTGTCAGAAGGTTGGACACATTGCGAGGTTTTGTAAAAGCAAAGTTGTGGCAACAGGAGCGAATGCTCAGCCCGTAGTTACTTGCTTTGGATGTGGAGAGCGTGGCCATTATAGGAGCCAATGCCCTAAGAATGCTGGACAAGGAAATGGAGGTGCTCGAGGTAGAGTGTATGTGATGGGGAATGGTGAGCAACATCAAGATCCGAATGTTGTCACTGGTACGTTTCTTCTCAACAACCTTCGTGTTAGAGTTTTGTTTGATTCGGGTGCCGATAGGAGTTTCATATCTTCTAAGATTGCGCCGTTACTCCGGCTTACCCCAACCCCGTTAGGTGTCAGCTTTAGCATTGAGCTAGCTAATGGTGATGTAGTAGATACCTATACCGTGATTCGAGGTTGTACCCTTACCCTTTTAGACCAACCGTTTAGTATCGATTTGATGCCGATAGAGCTTGGGAGTTTTGACGTTGTGATTGGAATGGATTGGTTATCCAAACACCAAGCGAGTATTGTTTGTGGTGAACGAGTTGTTCATATCCCTTTCGATGGAGAGATTTTGATTGTTCGAGGCGATAGGAGTGGAACTTGCCTGAACATCATATCGTGTATTAAGACCATGAAATACATCGAGAAAGGATATCATGCATTCGTAGCTCATGTGGCTAAGAAGGAGTCGGGAGAGAAGCGACTCAAGGATGTTCCTGTAGTGCATGATTTTCCTGAGGTATTTCCTGAAGATTTGCCGGGCCTTCCGCCAGCTCGACAAGTAGAGTTTCGCATCGATTTAGTTCCAGGAGCCGCACCTGTTGCGCGTGCGCCGTATCGACTAGCACCATCGGAGATGGAGGAATTGTCCAAGCAATTGCAGGAATTGCTGGATAAAGGATTCATTAGACCTAGTTCTTCGCCTTGGGGAGCTCCGGTATTGTTTGTGAAGAAGAAGGATGGATCGTTTAGGATGTGTATTGATTACCGTGAGTTGAATAAGTTGACGGTGAAGAACCGTTACCCGCTACCAAGGATAGATGATCTGTTTGATCAATTGCAAGGATCGAGTTACTACTCTAAGATAGACTTGAGATCTGGTTATCACCAACTCAGAGTTCGGGAAGAGGATATTCCCAAGACGGCGTTTAGGACCCGTTATGGTCATTATGAGTTCCAAGTTATGCCATTTGGTTTGACCAATGCGCCTGCAGTATTTATGGATCTCATGAACCGAGTATGTAAGCCTTATTTGGATAAGTTCGTGATAGTCTTCATCGACGATATCTTGATTTACTCCAAGAGTGAGGAGGAGCATAAGCAACATTTGGTGACGATTCTTAGCTTGCTCAAGGACGAGCAATTGTACGCGAAGTTCTCTAAGTGTGAGTTCTGGATTCGCAAGGTACAATTTTTAGGTCATGTAATCGATAGAGAAGGATTACATGTAGATCCCGCTAAGATTGAGGCTATTGAGAAATGGGCAACGCCTGTTAATGCCACAGAAATTCGTCAATTTCTAGGATTGGCTGGGTACTATAGGAGATTCATTGAGGGATTCTCCAAGATATCCAAACCGTTGACAGCGTTGACTCACAAGGATAAGAAGTACGAATGGGGAGATGAAGCAGAGAAAGCGTTTCAGATTTTGAAACAGAAGCTTTGTAGCGCACCGATATTGGCTTTGCCTGATGGAGTAGAAGATTTTGAGGTGTATTGTGATGCATCGTATCAAGGATTAGGAGCAGTTTTGATGCAACGAGGGAAAGTTATGGCATATGCTTCCCGACAGCTTAAGACTCATGAGGAGAAGTATACCACTCATGATTTGGAATTAGGAGCTGTAGTCTTTGCGCTTAAGTTGTGGAGACATTACCTTTATGGTACGAAGTGTGTTGTCTTTACCGACCACAAGAGTTTACAGCATATCATGGATCAGAAGGAGTTGAACATGCGACAACGGCGATGGTTAGAGACGTTGAGTGATTATGATTGTGAGATTCGATATCACCCTGGAAAAGCGAACGTTGTGGCTGATGCTTTGAGCCGAAAGGAACGGTTGAAGCCACTACGAGTTCGAGCTTTGGTGATGACGATCAATTCGAATTTACCCGCTCAGATTTTGCAAGCTCAAGAAGAAGTAGTGAGACAAGGAAATCTCAAGGAAGAGAAACTTGATGGAATGATTGAGAAAGAGAAGTTGGAGAAACGAACGGATGGAACTTTGTGTTACAAAGGAAGAAGTTGGGTGCCTTTGTTTGGAGGACTAAGAGATTTGATTTTACTTGAGTCTCATAAGTCTAAGTATTCTATTCACCCAGGATCTGATAAGATGTATCAGGATGTGAAGAAGTTGTATTGGTGGCCCAATATGAAGGCTGAGATTGCTGATTATGTTCGTAAGTGTCTTACCTGTGCCAAGGTAAAGGCCGAACATCAGAAACCGTCTGGTTTGCTAGAGCAACCTGAGATCCCAGAATGGAAATGGGAGAGGATTACGATGGATTTTGTCACTAAGTTACCTAAGACTTCTGTTGGATTCGATGCTATTTGGGTAATAGTCGATCGATTGACGAAATCTGCTCACTTTTTGCCGATTAAGGAGAACTATAGTATGGATAAGCTGACTAGACTCTACGTGAAAGAGATAGTCTCTCGACATGGAGTACCTGTGTCTATCATATCCGATAGGGATAGCAGGTTTACCTCGAAGTTTTGGCAGTCACTTCAGAACTCGTTTGGAACACAACTTGATATGAGTACCGCTTACCATCCACAGACCGATGGTCAAAGCGAGAGAACCATTCAGACTTTGGAAGATATGCTACGTGCGTGTGTGATAGATTTCGGAAATGGATGGGATATCCATTTGCCTTTAGTTGAGTTTTCCTACAACAATAGTTATCATGCGAGTATTAAAGCCGCACCGTTCGAAGCACTTTATGGTCGAAAGTGTCGTTCACCCATTTGTTGGGATGAAGTAGGAGAAGCACAGCTTATCGGTCCGGACTTAGTCCGAGAGACGACCGAGAAGATTGCTCAGATTAAGGAACGATTGAAAGTAGCTCGTGACCGTCAGAAGAGTTACGCAGATGTGAGGCGTAAACCCCTGGAGTTTCAAGTAGGAGATCGGGTTATGTTGAAAGTATCACCTTGGAAAGGTGTGATCAGGTTCGGTAAAAGAGGAAAGCTGAACCCTAGGTATGTTGGACCTTTCAAGATTGTAGAGAGGATTGGTCCCGTGGCATATAAGTTGGAATTGCCACCTGAGCTTAGTAGAGTTCATCCTACCTTCCATGTGTCCAATTTGAAGAAGTGTTTGGTTGATGAAACTGCGGTGATCCCGCTTGATGAGATTGAGATAGATGAGCAGTTACATTTTGTGGAAGAACCTGTTGAGATTATGGATCGCGAGATTAAGCGATTGAAGAAGAGTCGTATCCCTCTTGTGAAAGTTCGTTGGAATTCCAAGAGAGGACCTGAGTACACTTGGGAACGCGAGGATGAGTTTAAACGCAAGTACCCAAAACTCTTCAAAACCGGGACTGGTGACCTAGACTAAATCCGGGACGGATTTCTAAATATGATGTATGTTATGTAACACCTGGTATTTTTCCTAAAACCTAATCCTAGCCAAACTTCTATTTTTAGAGCCTGAAACGTTTTAAAACTTTAAAGCATGTTAAATTGGATTTGAGGAGCGTGAGATATATTAGGAACGAGAATTTATTCCTTGATTTACTCAGCACAACCTAGAAAACTCGAATTTGTTTCATTTGCCAAATTATTTGATTTATTTTGAGTTTGAGAAAAACTCTGAAGTTTATGCTTGATTTTATTGGAAAAACTATTTCGTGAACGATGGCGCAAGTTTCGTAATTTTTCGAGTCCGTTTGCTATGTCATTCGAGTCCCGAACCGTTTTTATGAAAAGTTTAACTAATTGGCGAGACTAGTCCCTTGAGTTTATTTACACAAATCACCCCACACTTTATTTAATTACAAAACTACCCTAAACCCTTTTACCCTATAAATACCCCCAATATTTACTTCACCTCATTTTTATAAAACAAAAACACACACACTCTCACACTTTCTCTCTCTTCTCTCTCTCTCTACCCCCACCGCCGGTCACCCCTCACCCAACCCAGAATCCGGCGAACTTTTCCGGCCACCGGAAAATTTTCCGGCAACCACCCACTACACCACCTACCCAATTTTATAGATCGGGACACCCCCGATTCATCCCCGCAACCCGTTTACCCAAATTCGAACCCACGCGCCCTAAATCTAATAAATACGAAATCGACTTTCGTACTTTTCCGGCCAAATCATTTTTCCGACGAGCTCTTGGGTAACCGAGCCTTTCTCCACTCTTTTCCTCACGTTTTCTTTTATAAAAACCCTAAAAACATGAAACCCTAATTTTTATTTTTCATTTAATCCGAATTCTTTTTATTAAATCTTTAATAAAAACGTTTTTAAATAATGTTTTGATACAAAAATCGTGTGGGAAACCTTGTTGGGTCGTCCTTGTCGTGACTCGGTCGTGACTCACCGAGTCAACTCGTGACTCGGTGAGGGTTTGTGATTGTTTATATGTTTGGTCGAGTTAGGTGACTAAGGGAGTATATATTTTGTTGTTTAGAGGGTCCGTTTGGTTTGTGTTGGGTCTCGGCAGCCGACTGCCACCACCACCGTGGCTTGGGTGGTGGTGGTGGTGGACTATTTTTATTATTATTGTTGTTGTGGGTGATGTTTGGACTTGGTTTTGGATTTGGTTGTGATTTGGTTAGCCGAAGTGGATTGCGAATTGTGTTGTTGTATTTAGTTTAGTTGACGGGTTTAGGATTAGATTTGGTATTTTTGGTGAAGGCGAGATATGGGATTGTGATGTTTGTTTCGGATTTGGTTTTGGTTATGTTTTGTCGGGATTGGTTATTAGTCTCGGATATTTATTATTATTATTATTATTATTATTATTATTATTATTATTATTATTATTATTAGTTTTAAACGGTTAAACGGTAAATATTAATACGGAATAATAACTATGAAATTAAAATGTAAATTGTTAAAGTTAATTTGATTTGGATGACGGACTTGGTATCCGCATTTGAGACTTATATTATGACTTGTGAACTTGTATTGGACGTATTGGATTTGCGGCTATGGTTATTTGGACTTATGGACCCTTTGGTACACGAGACGGTAGGGTACGTTAGGCCCTTAAAGATCTTAACGTACCTGGAACCCGAACTATACGAAATGGTCGATAAACCTGAACAACTAATGGACAACGTGAATGATATATCCAATCATATTAATATCTACACTTATATTATTATTAACGTTATTTGTATTTAAAAGAGTCGATGACTCGGGAAATGCTTTATAAACGGGCAGGTCATGCCGAAATTTACTAAAATTAATTATTATCTTTACTATACTTTATCAAATATAATCTTAATATATTTTGGGAAATGGGTAATACCGAGACTATTAGGAATTGTTGTCTTTATCTATTCGTGTCTTTTATTCTTTTCTGTTCTTCCTTTCTTTTGACGAGTATTCTTCGAGTCTTTGTTGTTTTCTCATGTGTTTTAAGGTTCGCCGACTTGTTCTTTTCTATCTTTCTTCCACACGAGACTACTTTTGGAAAATGTTTTCTTTCAAACGCCATCATCTTTTATAAAACTTCATTCAAGCATTAACTATTAAAGTATTCGAGTACTATTGCTGAGTTATGATATTTATATGATTAGGTTGTGCTGAGGATTGTCTGCTGTGAGGCGTATTTGTTTGGTTGACATATATATCTCGTTACCTGCTGTTGTTAAGGTGTGATTCATAGCCCCACTTTTTATCTTTTAAATGTTTATAAACCCATGGGGTGAGATACATGCTTTAAATGTTTTCTGAGCACAAGTATTTTTGGTATGCTTTCCTGATTGGTATGCTTTCCTGACGATGTGCTAAGTAGCTCTGCCTTGCCTATGCAAGACCCTCAGATCATGAACCATTAATCACTTGCGAGTGAACGCGAATATAGGGATATAGCGCTATAGGAATTGACCCTCCCACTCCTTTTGCTAGATAGGCAAATTGTGGTGTACTATATTCGATTTGTCGAGTAAATGGCAAGTGCTCGACCTTGAGGGCATTGTTATACTATGAAATTCCGCGGTTATATTGATATTATGATTGTGGTTAACGTTTGCGTGTCATGAGCTTAGCATCATCAACAATGTTATATGCACAGGGATGCCTCTATACATTGGTTGTTATCTTGATTACCCGATATTAGCATATGTTGCTCATATCTTATGATTAAACCTTGTGCTCAACTTTATATTTTAAACCTATGGATTACACTCAACCTTTGTGTTGACTTTTTAAGCATGTATTTTCAGGTAATGATGTTTAGCTTGGCATGATGATATAATGGGCGTGGAGGAGTGGCATTGGCTGGAGTGGTATTCTGTCACGGCAGCTTAACTACTTTACTACCCTATTTTTACATGTCATTCGTCAAACCTTTTCGTGTCTTATACTTTTCCGCTGCTATACTTTGTCTAATTTCCGCTGCAAACTCTATTTACCTTTCCGCTGCTATTTTATACAAAGAGTACTTGTACTCTAAATGGTTTATAAATCGAATGATGTGTTTTGGTCACATTTTAAACGTCCCGAGTTGTGGTCGTTTACTATAAATGTGCCTGGTTTCTATTTTCGTAATACCCCCAGCACTGTAGCTGCCATATTTGAGTTGGGGGTGTTACAGAATGTTTGATATGACTAACCCACTCTAACTTGATCGCGAACTGTTTTATAAACAAGTTACATAAATTGACTTGAAACATGTTAGATCTAATTTATAAAAAAGTTACATAAATTAACTTGAAACATGTTAGATCTAATTTATAATAAGTTACATAATTGACTTGAAACATGTTAGATCTAACTCTAATTCGCTTACTTCTTTCTTTGACTCGTTTTTATAATATGATGCTAAGATGCACTTAATAGACTTATAATTTCTGTTTGGTGATTATTTGTTAAATGATGATGTGACCTTAACATGATTATAAGGGTCAGCAATCGGTCTAACCGGTCAAGACCGAGACCAAAATAGCCCAAAAACTTAGAACCGACCGGACCGAACGGTCTGAGAAGGCAACATGGTCGGTTTTGTACGCCAGACCTGACTGACCGAGACCAAAATAAGGAAAAAGTTGAGACCGAGATCGGTGGATTTGCTCAGCCGACGTGAAGGTGCTATTTACAAATCACATAAATTTGGTTGTGGGTGTGAAAATGACATGGGTCGCTTTGAAAATAAGAAATGACACATGGAAACATAAAACATTATTCTTCCCCATATTTGTTGGTTCAATTTCAATTCAAATTAAATCCAACTTGCTTTTCTTCAAAGTCACCATCAATTAATACTCTAAATTTAGTACCAGTCACCGATAATTCAAGAAAATATATATATCAGATGATCAATTTTAGAGATGGAATCAAAGAAGAAGAAATAAAGATTGTTGAATGGGAGGATTATCAAGAAGAAGTTGCTCGTTTTTCGAGTCTTTCGTCCGCCTTACAACAAGCTAATCACAACAAGAATTTGATCCAACACAAACTTCACTCCTTGTTACATGTACCATCCATCCACCTTTTAATATACTATTCCTCATTCTCATTATGTTTAATCATCTTAATTACTACGAGATTATTTGACATACTATAGTTTTTGGACATTGCTTGATTAATTGATTATGTGTTTTATTAACTTATATTTTATTTCTTTCACTTAGGGGTGTTTTGAAAGTATGTTACAACTTTTAAGAAAATCGAACTTATTTGTTTTTTAGCTTATATTTCATAAGCCTCAATTTTCTCTGGCTTATTGGGCTTATATAAGTTTATCATATCATAATAAACTTATATAAGCCCACAATTTTCAAAATAAGCCGGAAAATTCAGGCTTATGAAATACAAGCCGAAAAACAAATTGGCTCATAAGCCACATGTAAGCTTAAACAAACACCCCCTAAATGCGCTTCTGCTATCTCAAGTTGTGATCATTACTTGTTCCAGTTTTTTGAACACTCTCTTATTACTCCTACATTACTATTTCTAGTTACTTGAAATTTGTTAAGGGTTGTTGTAAATGTGTTTATGGCCGTTGTAGATTTTTAGGCTGGTTGTGCTAGTGGTCATACTATCGATTAGGATCGTTGTAATTCCAAGCATCTTGCTAGCTTAAACTTATATAAAAATGTTGCCTTTCAAAAAAAGGTTACAAATATAGACTTAAACAATGCTTTTCTTGTTCTTAAAAAATTTGAAACATTTTCTGAAATAAGGGTTTGTTTGGGTGCAGAAAAGGATTTGAAATATAGATGCTGAGTTACTAATTTGTTGTTTGAGTATTGGGCTATTCTGATTTTGTAAAAATATAGGTGTAGATTGACGACTACATAGCAATACAATCAGAATAAGTGTTGTTGCAGTTGCAGGTACTCGTAAACTTGATCAATTAATTCTAAATAATACATCAATTTCACTATGCCTGAATTCACAATATACTTCTAACGCAATGCCAAACACCCCTCTAGTATGCTATAAGTTTATAAATGCTACATTCCTCTTTCAAGATGATTAGAATTTGGGTATGGGAGATGTTTAGATTATAAAGACTGGTATGCTGGCAATAACTTTGAGAACATGGAAGTAGATATTGACTTAACATTTCAATATTTTGATATTTTCTGTGCTTGATGTTTCGTGTTTGGTTGTTTGAATGAAATATGTTCTAGAATTAGGGTCTGTTTGGGTGCCGAGAAATCTAGGACTAGAAATAAAATTGATTGTTTCTTCATTGTTCTACACTTCTACATACATATCAGGTTGAAGTTATTGTATTAGCATCACTATTTGTCTTAATATCATCATTCTTGTCGGTTAGAAAGTGCTCACGGGGTTAATATAATGGGCCGCCATGCTTTTTGCCGCTGCTACTCGTATACTAAATTATAAGCTTTCCCATTATAAGCATCTTGGCTTTAAATAATCAGCCTCCTGGGTTTAACGAGCTGTCAATTGTTGGGCAGTTAGAAGCAGAGTCATTAAAGTGGTCAAATGAGCTAGATGAGATGCGAGAGAAATTGGAATCACGAAAACTGGTGATGGGAAACATGTCAATGCAATCAAAAGTTGTAAGAGAGAAAACAAAGAAGCAGGAAGAGCAACTTAATTCTAAGATTAGATCTCTTCTAATGGCTGGTTCTGCTCTTTCTGTTGCCAATAGGCAATTGCAGGTGATTAACTTATTTCTTGCTGTGGTAAAATTTTCTTATATTTCTACCAAAGTGGCAAAATATGATCTTTTCAACTCCTCATGGTCCCATGCCTTCAAATTTTTAGTTCTGTTAAATCGCACTATCCAGAACATAAATTTGTGAAGGACCAATATTTTTTGTCCGATCTTGCTTGGAATAGTTTCTTGCATTTCCTTTTAATCTTCATTCAAAAGAAGAAGATTGAAGATGGTGTTTGATGTAGGAAGCAAATAAGTCATTGGGTGGAGAAGGAGGGTATGTTCCTCTACGGAATTTGCAGAAGTTTTTGAGAGCGAGACAACAATTTTTGGTGTCACAGGTTTCACGGCTCTATCCGGTGAAGGTTGTGACTGGACATACACACGATCAAGAACCTGAATCATATACTGGCAGAAATGGGCCAGGTAATAATTTCGGTAATGTGAGCATGAACTTAAACCAATTTACACATTTATGTGATCGGCGTTTTTTATCACCGTCAATGCAACATACTTCCCAAATTTTTAGAAACTTAATGTACCATAGGTCCCTTTTATTTTTACTATTCATTGCTACAATATTGTTTACTTAAGAAATGGCAAGTATGTTGCAGTAAATGGTAAAATAAAAATTGATTGCATATATTGGTAAAATTGTGCAAGTTTGTTGCATGACTAAGCAGTAGACTGTAGACCCTAAATTACGTATAGGGCAAATAGCCTTTAGATTATATTTCAGTTTTCAGGCTTAAAATTAGCTCTGAGTTTCTTTTCATAACTAAATATACATGACCTTAGTGTTCATTACTTTGCTAGATGGGTTCATAATAGGTATGTTACTTGAATTGGGTGGTTTCTTTATATTAATTTATTTATATATTCTACTAATTTGATAGGAAATCTTTCTGCGGTGCAACCCCTAGATGCAGCATCTTTGACAATTTCAGGTGTGCATCTGAGTGTGCGCCCTTTTACAAAGATGAACTTTTTCACTGATAAAAAGGAGATCCTGAGTTCGGCAACTGCTCTCGGTTATGTTGCACATGTCTGTGCTCTTACTCCATGCTTTATTTTCTAAAAACTACTCCCTCTGTCCCTACATTATTACAGTCTATAACTAGACCTATCATTTAGTACAAGTGCTCTGAATAGAGAGATGAAAATTTTTAAATGCCTTAAATCCATGACAATTTAGTGAGATTCTTGTATGACACAATTAATGAATTTTAAAATTTGATTCCATGCAGTAAGTGTATACTTATTGATGTGTAATATCCTAAATTGGAAACCGTTGAATCTTATTTGGATCAGAGGTCTACCCTTTAAACACTTAATGACCATACATTGGCATTTTTGGTTTTCCTGCAGGCTGTTTCACTAATTGCGTTGTACATAAAACTTCCTTTGCGCTACCCTGTACGATTGGGAGCTTCTAGAACATATATCTGTGATTATGCACCTTCACTCGAAGCTATATCTGATCTGACATCAATTTCATTACCTTATTCAACTTCAAAACCAATGGAATTTCCGTTATTCTTGGACAGTCAAGACACAACAAGATCAGCTTATGCAGTATTCCTACTTAACAAGGTCCTTGTTTCTTATTTTTTTTATTTTTTTATTATTATTATTTTTTTTACGTCTTTACATTGCTTTTGCTTTTGAGAAGTGATTGGGAGACCTAAAATTCATGCCTAATCTTATGCCTAAATCTATGTGGCAATAATTCATTGGTTGCACTAACCGGGTCCACTTCTTTACTAATCAATAAGTTACTGAATTTGTTGATGAATGTGTTTCTCTAAAATCATTTTCAAATGTAAATTCCAACATAGTTAGTGAGTAGTGACATTTTCAAGGGAACATGAGAGTATTAAATGCACTTGAAACATGTGCTGTGGCGGATTGAATCAGTGTGGCGAATCAAATTAGCTTAAACTGAATTAGGACTTTGCATCTCCTTTTGTCCACTCATTTATTAAGGCTATACTTCCTGAGTTCCTGTGAAGTTAGTGAAGCAATGAATCCATTATGAAGTTATGATATTGATCATGAGTTGAAATTTGACTGATTGTTTATGCTAGTGTTTGCGGTATCCAGATAGTTAATACTAGAGGTGGCAGTTTCGACCTGTTTACTTATAAGATTTGGTAGTTTGGTCGATTTGGGACGTGTTTTATATCAAATGGGTCAAATCAATTTTTTTTACTAAATTATGAACGGGTTGAAAGTGGTTTTAAGTCTTTTTTTAGCACATACAATCTCCTATATTGTTTTATCCGAAAATTTTGATTCGTTAATGTAATTGTAATTACCACATTTTTTATTTATGATAAAATAGACAAAAAAAGTGTTTGCAGTCAACTCAATGTAAACTAAATTTTAACGCCGTACCATAGCCACCTCACTAAACCATCTTGCCACCTACACTGGTCTTGATTTGTCTGGTTTTCCGGTCCCATCAGCTGGTTTTCAGCGTTGTATATGGGTTGATACCTTCTGTGCTGATCATGATGTTCTAAAAACATCAGTGTTACTTTAACATGATGATAATCTCATAGATCTGTTTCACATGGCTGTGCAGGATGTAGAGCAGCTCCTGAACTTTATAGGTGTTGAGAGTTTAGGCCCACGTCACGTGCTGGTAAATTTCAAACAGCTGCTAAATCACATTTTTTCTCGAGAATATATTGATACATAACCAGGAATCCTATATCTCTATTTTTGTACATAGCTACTATGTATTCTTAGATGGTGCCAATTTTTGTTCATTGGTCACCCACCTTCCTCCAAGGTGTATTTCTTGTATTTGAGTAGCGTGAGCAAAGAAAATGGGCAAATGAGCTCTTGTTTGTTATTTAGTAAGATAGCAAAAGATTTAGTGTCTTGTAAAAGTTCACTGCATACATCACTTTTGGTTTGTTCATTTTCTTGCCTTCATTTTATTCATATGACCCATCGGCCCACTTGTTTCTTTTTAGTCTCATAATGAATTTTGATTGCCCAGCCTTTGACTCAAATTTGTCAAGTCTAATGGCGATTCAAACACGCGAAAGATATCTTAGACGTCATGTGTTTGAATATCATACATACATGTCGCTGAAGAAACCATCAACGATGCATATTATATATTTGTTGTTACATTAGTAAGAATGATTACGTGTTGGTAATTATTTAAGTAACATGAAATCCATGCTTAAAATGAAGTCGTAAGTTATATGGCCAAGGTGGAGTATAATTTGTTTCTTATTCAACCATTGACTTTGATTTTCTGGATCCTAACGTTAAGCATATTCTTACATATGAAACAAGCAACAACCATTGAACGCAGAATAAATTAAGTCAAATATGTCAACGTTTATATTTTCTTAACTAATACGAACCCATCCGTATAAGCTAGGTGTACAACACTCTTAAAAAAAAAGCTAGAGCTCAAAAGAGGAAGAGATTAACCAATCTCATACTTGGCTAAGGTGAGATCGTAATAATACTCCACGCTTTTAAGAACCATCCTCGTTGGTCACGACTATGTTGATTGGGGTTGACACCTCTCTTATTGGGTCCAAGCCACCGCTCCATAAGATGCATGACCCATGTTTGAAAAATAGGCTGCTCGTGAATCTGTTTATTCTTCATTAACATAGCGGAATGATGTGATTATAAGAAGATAACTTTGGAAACACGTTATGAATAATTTATTTTTGCAATTGACGCTGCGCAAATCTCTTCCTTAAGAAATTGATGTGATTCACACAAGGAATGATCACACTCAAACACTCTCTTCCAAGTTCTTATTTGGAGAGGAGAGAAGAGAAGTGGAGAGAAAACTGAAAAAAAATCATGTTCCCGAGTTTGTTTTGGAGAGAAGAGAACGGAAGAGGAGAGGAAATTATGCCAGAACTTCTCTCCTAATCTTCCTCCCAAATTGGGATGATTTGGAGAGAAGGATGTTTTAAAGACATTTTTTTTCTTACGTGCCCTTTCTTTTCTCTCCAACTAGGGAACACAAAATTAAAAGTCATTTTTTTTTGCCTCTCCTCTTCTTTTCTCTCTTGTTTCCTCTATTCATTTATCTTCTTTCCGTTTTATACTCGGGAACAGAGTGTAAGAGTTAGGTGCANAAAAAAAACTCTTGCCAACCCAACCACATTCGGCCCTATAACATGGCTATGACATTATAGGCGGTGCAGTTTGGTTATGCTATAATTGCACCGGGCACTCTAAAATTACGAACCACGGCCTTGACAACTTAGTTTTTTTTATCCATCTCTCAGCGTTTTAATCAAAACTTGGATTGTATATTCTTATAAAACACACATGTTTTAAAACTATTATTCCTTCTATCTCAAAACTAATGTTTGTTTACTATTATTCCTTCTATCTCAAAACTAATGTTCACTTTTATTTTACAAGAAGTTTTAAGACTTCTCACTATCTATACTCTCCATCAATCAAATATCATCATTACCCACAAATATTTTTGATTGGTTGAAAGACAAAATAAATATTTATTTTAAGACAACCCAAAATAAAAAGATGGACATTCATTTTGGGAGAAAAAGATATACCCTTTCTCACTTATCCATCACCATGTTAAAACCAATTTTAGAGGATCTCAATCATAAAAGAACATACGCAAAAATTGACGCACCCGACTTTTATCAAAAACTATACATTGCCGTCATTAAGCGCCGATACTCGTCTAGCATATAATCAGTGGGATCAATCTGACTATAATATATACTAGTAAAAAGATTTAAGCACGCACAATCAGTATTAAAAGTTATATAAAAAATAGTTGGTGGGAAGGAAATCAAATCATATTGTAATACGTATACGTACCACAACTCAAGGATAAGATGATACCAAGTTATTAACTAATCATAAATTTGGATTATGAAACATGAAGTCATGACCTGTGGCTGCAAGTTGAATATTTCTATTTAACGTATGCAAACCTAAACCAACTCACCTGCTACCTTTAACTTAACACATGAAGATCAACAATGTCAACTCTTAATATTCCTGTAGAGCCTCTTTCAAACAAAACCAATATCAACTTTCCTATCTCTCGAAACTAAGCAAATCCAATAATGATGGAATACGACAACGAAACCATCCGCAGTCTTCCCATCTATAAAGCTGCAATGAATGACGACTGGGACACTGCAGAGCACATCTTTGATGTTCATCCTGATAAACTGGATGCAAGACTCACGTATTGGTGGGAGACACCACTGCATATCGCCATTGGAACTAATTCTTCCCACCAATTTGTGAACAAACTCATTGACCGGATAGTGGACACAGATGTTCAGAAGCTGAGGACTAAGAGCTGGTTGGGCAACACAGCCCTTCATTATGCTGCCAAGGTTGGGAACACTACAGATGCTAGACTATTGGTGTCGAAAGATCCAGGCATAACCCAGATTACTAATGCAGATGGACACACTGCCCTAAAGCTGGCTGCGTGGTATGGTCGAGCGGATACTCTTTGGTACTTGCTAGAGGTCACTAAGAATGAGGCTGGAGAGAATGGTACCAGTCCATACACTGGAGTTTCTGGTGCTGACCTGCTTACACTAACCTTAACTGCCGGTTTTTGTGGTTAGTACATATTCATATGCATTTTTTCTTCCAATATGAAACTTTATACTAAAGCTGTATTGTCTTATGCCTTGTCCTATAGATGTAGCCCTCTATCTAGTCGAAAAGTACCCAAATATGGTCACTCGGAGAGATAGAAATGGCCAGACTGCCTTGCAAGTCTTGGCTTCAAAACCACAAGTTTTTCCAAGTGGCAGCCAGCTACCGCACTTCCAGCATCTCATTTACTCCTGTATGATCTCTCTATTATATATTCATACATTTAAAAATAAATAGAATTTGAGGGCGTTTAACTGAAAGATGTTTTCGTTCTCGTGCTGAATAAGGGATTCCTATAAATCTTGAAGACACATCAGAGGACCCAGTGAAAAAGGACGGTTATACTTTGAGGTCGTTCATCTCGAAGTTAATCTTGCTCTTCTCGCCGTGTACTAAGGATATCTATAACTTGAAACTAAAGCATATTCAGACACTAAAACTTGTGGAACGTATGTGTTCGATTGTTCTAGAAAAAGAGTGTCATTCTTTAGCTTGGGATGTACTAGGAACTGCAGTGTCTACAGCTGTGAA
Source organism: Artemisia annua (assembly GCA_014162995.1). Taxonomy (NCBI): domain Eukaryota; kingdom Viridiplantae; phylum Streptophyta; class Magnoliopsida; order Asterales; family Asteraceae; genus Artemisia; species Artemisia annua. Next base: position 86,428 of record LBNU01017763.1, read on the forward strand.
AAACGGGATTTATGAGCTAATAAAAGTGTGTGTTGAGGCTTACCCGGACATAGTTTGGTATGACGACGAAGGATACTATTTGTTCATTGCTGCCATAAGATATCGTCAAGAAAAAGTGTTCAAACTTGTGTACGAAATGACAGGGCATAAGGTATTTGCAGCAACTGCAAATCCCACCGGAGACAACCCGTTGCATATAGCTGGGAGATTGTCGCCTCTCCCACGCCTCAAGACTGTCTCGGGGGCAGCTTTGCAAATGCAGCGGGAGCTTCAGTGGTTCAAGGTGATAATTTCTACCACAAACCTTATTACTTAGGGTGCGTCTGGATGAGCATTTTGAAAAAAGATTGTGATTAGAATAATTAAAGGCAGCTCTAACGAGCTGTAGCAGATAGAGTTTAAATGTGCTTTTGTTGTTTGAAGCTGTTATGATCAAATAATCAGTAATTTTAGTGTTAAACAAATTTTTATTATTTCAATTGATGACCAAAAAAGCATTCTTGTGGATGAAAAAATGAGGTGCGCCTAGTGAAATGGGAGTAGAAGTCTATAAAATAAGGCTTAAAGAAGAGTAATTAGGTCATTCCCATTTACCCTTTGATAATCCGTTTCACCTGATTATTTGCTTGACAGTCAGATAATCAGAAGCAATATTTGTTGATCCAAACATTAAAAAAGAATTGCCTCGACTGCAAGTCACACGGCAACCTCCGGAAAAGGGAGGGCTCTACCCGGTTTAAATCTGTGTGGTGTGGGTTCAAACTCCATGGATTAGTCGACCAAAAGGTCGGAAACCATGTTTACCTGGTAATCAAATAATCAGTTTCAAAATGCAAATCCAAATACCTCCCTTCAAGGTATCAGTGTATCAAGTCCAAAATATAGAAGTCTAGGCATTTTTTTTTGACAAGAGATGACGAGATGTTACTGTTCTTGCAGGAAGTGGAAAAACTTGTGGAGCCTATATATAGAGACGCTTTAAACAAAGATCGCAAGACACCGAGAATGGTATTTACCGAAGAACACAAGGACTTACTTGATGAAGGAGAAGCTTGGATGAAGGACACATCATCATCATCTACAGTTGTGGGTACACTTGTGGTCACTATGGCTTTTGCTGCAGCCTTTACAGTTCCAGGTGGCAACAACAGTAACGGTTTACCACTCTTCCTCAGTGACGGAGTCTTTCTCGTATTTATGGTGTCAGATGCCATTGCATTATTCGCTTCCACAACTTCGGTTTTGATGTTCTTAGCAATTCTTACTTCACGCTATGCAGAAGAAGATTTTTTCTACGCTTTACCTAAGAGAATGATGATTGCACTTGTGTCTCTATTCTTGTCACTTGCTGCGACAATGATAGCATTCAGTGCGACACTTTCATTAGTACTTCGAGATGAAATATCATGGATAGCTGCACCCGTTGCACTGTTGGCCTCATTTCCTGTTACATTATTTGCTATGCTTCAGTTCCCGTTGCTCGTCGAGCTAGTCTATTCCACATACGGGCCAAGCATTTTTCGTTAGAAAGACGATGTATAGCTAATAGATACATTAAATTCTCATGTCAATGCAATTAAACCCAAATTACTTTGCATCCAAGTCATGATCAACATAACATCTGATATAAATGATCTGCTAATCTAAAGAGAAAAAACGGAAAAGGGGAAGGGTATTACAATCCCATCATAAAAAGTTGAGAACTATTAAAAAGAGAACTGGCATGCACCACACTAAGACAAAGTATATAATGAAGTATGATTCTCAAAAACTCTATCGCCTGCCACTATCGTTATCATAAAACTAGCATCAAGCTGGTAATTGGAGCTTTACATTGTTCTTCCAGCTGTAATTAGAGAAAAAAAAAAATAATAAGCATATCAGGAATTCGGCCACATGAGCTCAAGAAGTTTAGATTATATGGGCTCATTAATAAGTTTTACCTTTCAAAGTAGTAGTAGAAGAAATCAGCATAAAGCAATGTTTGGACTAGGCCAGCTATCCACGCTGCAAAATGAATAGCATTATATGTTAGGAATGCAGTCCTTAAACATTTCTTAGGTTAAACTTTTAGATTGTTTAGCAGTTAACATATAGTAATACCACCTATCGAGAAGTGTAAGGCATGCTATAAGTGCATGAATGCTAAAAAATAATTTTAATTTTATTTCTTTGTTCATTTCCATTGGGAATACAGGGAGGGGAGATAAAGTAACATACTGATCCAGTGCACAAAGTGACGTTCAGTGAAGTAACGGTAGATCCAGTTCAAAATGTACAATGACCGATATGCTCTGCAGAAGAGGAACAAAAGCACTAAAGTTTACATCACATCAAATGTTATTAGTACAGGTGTGTAGGAGAAGTGAATTACCCTAGAAGAAATACATATTGCCCTGTAAGGTTGTCAATATTTCTAGTTCTTTGAAGCAAGACCAGCTGAGGAAGTATTGCAACAGCTTCCAAGTATATAGAGAATGTCCACAGTAACTGTTCATAATCAAAATGAACATACATAAGGCAACAGACTTCTCATAGCAAAACGTATCTGGTCTTTTCGAAACTGATCAAGTGATATTAAATAATCACAGTATGATAAAGAGTTGAAATAAATGGTGCTGTAGGAAATAGTGTGTTGCTTCAGCTGCATGAAGTTGCAATAATCAAATACGAAGTTGTTGATATTTATATTTTCAAAATATAATAACAATTTTAACAATGAAATTGAGGATAAGAAAAATGGGTAGTAAGTAATGTTAATATTTACTAAATAATAGTGTTACTGCAATATGAGACGAGTTATTACGAAATGAAGTCAGAATGAACACATAATCAGTATTTATCGCAAATCCAAACACCGATTAACTATACACTACTTTCTATAACGACTTGAGCCAGGTGAAGAACATACAAGTGCAACTCATCTATGCCAAGTTTGAACAAAAAAACACACATACCTCTTTAACAGTAAATTTCTCATGGATAAGCAGAGCTAAAAGCAAACAAGGAAGCACGAGAAAATAATGTCGAAAGGTGTCTTGCTCTTTATCATAGGATCTGCGGACAATCTTGTGGCGCCTAATGTACCATACAATAGAGAAAGAACTTCCCAGGAATATTAACTTCATGACAGTATTATATACTGAAATGAAGTCTGTGAATATATCTAGGTAGCGAGTAGCAAAAACCAGTGCGTAAAGCTCCTGAGTCTTCAGTGACACCCCTGCATGCAACATTAATGAAAACAATTAGATCGCATGTCATGATACCAAAATACTATCGTGAACCACAAAACTATCATGCCTCCTTTTTAGATCAGACACTATTCTGAATTTGGCCCAAATGGATAGCATTCACATATTAGAAAGTATGTAGTTGGAAACTTAGATTCAAACCATCAAGCCAGTTTAGGAAAATAAACTTATCATAAATCTTGTGGACAACAATCGGCAATTAATTGTGCAAGCTTATGTCTAGGTTTCACCATTGATTGGAGGTGCTCAAGATTATCACTGAATTGCTTACCTCATATTGTCAAATCATATTTTCCCTAACGTATTCTGTTCCATATTCTGAAGCGTGTTTTAGAAAAATGCAATAATTTCCTATATGTAGTCCATGAATTAAATGATCATGTAGTGAAACTGAACCAGCAAAAGCCCAAGCAAACAGTATAGGCTCTACTACGTGACAAAAGGTACAAAAGGTTCCTCTTCTTTTATACACCTTTGTATGCCTTACACCTACACCTTAGCTCACAAGTGAAGCATTGAAACATGCCACTAAAAGGGCTCTCGTAAGTTGATGTCTATGCAAACTTAAACAAAGAGCTAGAACTAACTGAAGTTATTTCCTAATAATGACGCCAAAGCAGTATCACACTTCTCACTTTCCCCACACTCTTTAGGAGGTACTAAAAGAAGTTAAATTCAAGTCAACCTTCTTTTCAATGTGAAAAAACCAATGAGCTTACCTCACTAGTCTTATCTTTAATGGTTCGTTTTTGTTTTATTAGTTTTGATTGAGGTTCTTATTTTGTGAGGTTGGTTGTGTCTTCCATAAGTTTCATGCATGTATATGGATTTTGTAATTTTTTGCATAAGGTTTGCTTGTTCAAAAAAAAATTATGATGCCTCTTAATAGGTGTAGGGTTTCGATAAACCTCCTGTATTATGCTCTTAGATTGCACTCCAACGTATAAAAAGGCATAAAGCAATATCCCCACAATGGAACAAGTGAAATGAATGAACAAACTCAAAAATGAAAATAGGTCTCCAAGGTCAATGAAAACAGCTGATCAATAATTGATAACGGTATGGTGAATTGGTGATTAAATCAGATAAATTTCACACAAAAACGGAAAAACAGAGGAGTTATGGTAGCTAATTGGGAAAGGAAACAGAACCATACAGGTCTGTTACGTGAAATACCCCAACCCCAAAGCAAGCCAAACCAGCAGAAAGTACGTGCTTACTATAAAGGGGAATTCTGAAAAAAAAAAAAAAAAAAAAAAAAAAAAAA
>LBNU01017763.1:91429-133016 GCA_014162995.1 Artemisia annua
CTCTTTTCGTCTTCTCAAAATATCTATTTCTCACACTACAAAAATCAGATTAGGTGACAAGAAATGCAATAAAGTTAAATAATATTGAAACAAGAAGAAGATGATTGCGGCCAGTTCGTAAATGCAAGAAAGAAAATCACTTCTAAAAAAGCATGTTAGCGATCTGCTTTTCAAAACGTGTGTCGTGTGGATTCTTTGGGCTTCTGAAACGCAAATATCAAGCCCTTTTATTTCTTTCCCAAACACTGCAATCTCAAACAACCCCATAAGCGCTTTTTTAAATAAGTCAAGCTTCTAATAGATCGATGATGGGAGGGTTTTCTTTTGTGTTTCGAAGTCAAGCTTCTAATAGATGTTCATAGGAGGTGTTCATAGAGCGGTGTACTTTAGGTTTAAATCATGTAAATTTAGGTATAGGGGTGTTTTAAAGGCTATTTAATGTATATATTTCTGTATTTCGGTCTGAATTTCGTGTCGTGCATGTTTTGCTTGTACACAATGCTTTAAATCATTGTAACTTTAGGTTTATGGGTGTTTTAAAGGCTATTTAATGTATGTATTTATGTATTTTGGTCTTAATTTCGTGTCATGCATGTTTTGCTTGTACACAATGCTTTACTTGTTGTAATTATGAAGATTCCTTGCTTTAAAGTGTTGTAAACATTGCATAATTTTTTGTACATTTGAAATTTTTGGAGAGAGATTCATTTGTGTATTATATGTAGTATAGATTGTGACTACGTTTAGTTGGAGAAAAAATCTTTAGTTTTTTATTGCCAGTTTTGTAAAAAGAACGAGGGGATTAAATTTTTCATAAAATGTAAAGAACACGTTCATGTGCCACTGTTTTTTATTTTGAAGAAAATAATGGGAGTTACGAGGGAAATATGGAAAACACAAATATTGTGTTTTGTAGTTTCTCTTGTTAAGTTGGAAAATTCATGTTTTGTGTTTTGTAGAGAATGAGGACTTCAACCTACAGCGTTAGTGTTTGTATATGATATTACTCTATGTGTTTCAAGAGTAAATTTTTTTTTAAATATAATGAATGTTAATAATATGTATGTAACAGTTATAAACATATACTTGATCCTGATTACAAAGAAATCAAGTAAAAAATGTACAAAAGCGGTGTCAGCATTAAACAATTACAAACACATACCCACAAATTCAAGAATAGCACACAAATCAAAAAAGAAACCAAAATATTATCTGCTAACCAATCAGATATAACTAGTAAACAGTCATAGCTCTTTGAGCAAACATGAGATTGTGAGTCGTAACTTATTTCTAGAAAGTGCACCAACTGTAAAGAAATTGCCGAGCTTTTTGACCAAGTAGGAGTAAACAAACCATAACTCGAGTTGTAACAAAAGATCAAAACATGAATGAACTACATCAGCGACGTTCTTTACATTAAACAGTGCCTGATCATATTAAAAGAGATGACAACGATGATGATTATGGTAAATGTAGCTAAGTTTTGAAAAGAAAAATGAGTAATTCGATTCTTTGAGAACAGTTAAGCTTCAGATCATCATAAAGCCAATATCGGTGAAAAAGTAGACTTAACTACAGAAAAGTGAGAAACATAATAGGATATGGTGAAAAGAATTTGCACCAAGTCACTTTCGTGACATTCTCTTCTGTTTCCCATCTTTCTTTAGGTAAACGCATTTTATCAATGATATTAGTTTTTTAATCATCTGAATCTAAACTATTATGAAAAAATAGATGTTGTCTTTCTCGTCTGAAAAACTAAACAACTTAGTATCATCACATCTTTTAATACTTAACGTGGTCATATGTTATTGATCTCCGGACGACGTATGCTTTATGTCATAGATATGCCTAAACTCGCGGAGGTGGAAAAGGTCTACAAGTTTTTGTTACAGATAAAAAATTAATAAAATGTTAGTTTAAACAGTCGTATCTGAAGTAACAGGACAAAACTTATTAAATATCTAAACAATCCAAAACCCACATTGAAGAAAGTTATTAGCTACATATTAAAGAACTATTAAGCGTGTGTCTATGCAATCAATATAAAGACAATTAGCAAATGAAAAAGAGATTCAAATAAACATTTTTTAAAACATTAATACCAAACATCTATCTCGAATTGATCCAAGTTTTTAATAAAGCACATGGAAACGTAAAAGAAACACATCAACATAAAGAGTAGTAAATGAATTAATTTCGAAATACTTGAGTTGTTGTAGCAGGTCAGGACACAAACCCAGACTATTTAAGGACCATCTCCCCTTTTCAGACTATATAATGTCAGGATCTCCTTCCAATCTAGAAACATTTATCTATGAAATTGATCATTTTCTATTCAGGCTATTCACGATATGTCAAGTAGACATAATAATATTGATTTGAGGAGGATGAGAGAAATTGATATGAAGGCTTTTTACGATGTCTTCAAGGAACATTTTTTTGTAAAAAGAAGGTCAACTAAAGGCTTCTTCTTAACAAAACTTCTTCTTGCGCATATGCATAAAGCCTTTATATCAATTCTTCCCATCCTCTCCATGCCAACATTAGCTAGTCCAGATGACATTCCTTGGATAATCTAAATCCAAAAATGAATAATATTTATGCCTTGGCTTAGATATTGTATTGGTTGCAAAACCTGGTTGCATTTTACGCCTTCAAGATTTTGCCATGCCAAAACTAAGACTTAGTGGGTGACAAAATCATCATAGCCCGGCAACTACTATCCAACAGATTTATAAAAAAGATATATGTAAAATACTCGAAACGAAGCTTTGAAATTCTTTTCGTCAATGGTAAGATGGAGATTGCACGGGAAGATTTGTTAATCTTACTAATAATGGAAAACAGGTGTTAAGTACGCAACTAACCTATACAATTAGGTGGAAAGTCGGTGGAAAACACACCAAGAAACACAACGATATCAGTGCACCCGCATAGTCGAGGTAACCAATCATCCTTCATCAGTGTGAGGCAATGAACATGTAACAATTCGCATTTTCGGGTTACTATTCATTTTTACTATTCACTTCTACTATTCACTCCTGATATCCGCACCACCTTTTGACTAATACATTTCAAATTTCATGCCTAATGATATACCTAGTCATCAAATATATATTATCTTTCAAAATATCTCTCTAAGAGAAGTCAAGTTGAAATTCTCTTCCTAAATATCTTAACTAGATATTTAACAATTCCGGTTTTAGGTTTTACGACATTTAGGCATACCGATATGTCCACACAACATCACAAACAACGGAAATATAAGTTTTTCACCTTCCATGACATTCTCAAGAATTTTGGAATTTTACATTTTTATGAATTTGCGTTTTACGCGATTTACGCGTTTTAAAACTACGTTTCCAGCGTTAACAACGTTTTCACGACCCATTAAACTTATCACTCATTCTTATAAGATAATAATGAGTATATTGATAAGTTTAATCATTTCTACAAGTTTCATATTTTTACGATACCCGGTTTTACGTTTCGTGACTTAACGGCTTACCGTTAGCGATTATCGGGACAAAACTGACTCCGTAAAAGAAAGATATTATCAAAACTCATATCTAGTCATCCAAGATAGACCTTGAACGAAATTTTATGCTAAGTCACAAGCCTTGTTGGCTTGTGATAAGAGTCCATGTGTTGAAACTTACTTACTAAGTATTGAAACTTACTTACTAAGTCTTGAAAATATCTCAACACTTAACCTCCTCAACTAGCTATAAAACCAAGCTCATTCTCTCTTCCTTTCACTCATAAAAACCAGCCACCCTTTAATTCCATGAGAGATTCATAGTTGATTTTCAAGCTTCAAGTCCTATATCAATTCCAAAGCTCTTGTCAAGCTTTGTTTGATCCAAGTTAAAGTTTCTTTCTTCCATTAGTGATCTCCAAGCCACACAAGAAGTGTTCTAATAGAAGACTTCAAGTGTTTTCCCAAGTCATCTCGACTTAGTATCAAGAGGTTGAAGAATTTGGAAGCTAGGGTTACTAGTTCTTGTTCTAGTTCTTTGATCCTTGAATTCCTTTCTTATAGAAAGCCAAAAGTTGTAAGAAAGACTATCACACTCTCTTGCTCAATATCATTTACATACTTCTCATACTTCATTTATGCTATATATGGTCTTTATATTGTGTTCATGATGTACAAAAATCTTTAAACCAAGTTAAGAACGCTACATGTTAACCTATGTTAAGTAATTAAGGAAACTAGTGACTTATATTGAGAACCATGACCAAAATAGTGTAATCATGATATGATACACGTACATACTGTTATAGAGAACTTAAAAAGGAAAACATAGCAATTTGAATCACCTAAAACGAGTACACGAGTCAAAAGACCAAAACTGCCGATACACTACTGTAAGCGATCTGACCTAATTAAACAAGGCCCTTCTGGTCCGTTTTATCAAAAAGTTAAAACACGAAAGTTGTCCGGAACGACGTTTTGCTTCAGTTACAAAGAAGCTCGGGCGCTGAAAACACTTAAAACAGGCCATTTTCCTTTAAAAACTGAAACTACCCTATATATAATCTCATAACTATATGTTTTGTCACGACTAAAAGCAAACCAAGAGGCCTAATGGCCTTAAGACGAGACCACAGCCCCGGCTAAGGCCAAGGCTGAGTCTCAAGACATGGTAGCCAAGACCAAAGCCACGGCAAGGCCACGGCTAAGACCTCAAGGCTTTCTAAACCAAAATCATTGACTAAAGTTGTAATCTTAATAAAACAAAACAATTTGGATCTACTCCATCGATAGACCATAAGATTTCGCAAGTAATATGACATCCCTACTAGACTTAAGAAACCTATAAAGATAACAATCTTTATTCAAAATAAACTTTCATAAGTTTATTCGACCTTCGGACATGTAACTTTTTATGACCGAAAACATATATTTTCCATATCGATTGCTACAACACTAAGGAACTTCATGTGAGGGGTTTCATTTGTGTAAACGGATCGATGAGTTGCTGGATTGACGATTTAAAGTGTCCTAGCTCCTCGAACGTTTACTACATGACCTCTGAATTATGATGGCCCGAACGGTAGTACAAGATATAAACTAAACATGTTTCATAAACCGTTTTTATATAACGACATACACAACATACCAAGTACTACATCATGAACAATATAAAGACATATATAGGCACGTTTATGTTTTCTTAGACATTACTCCAACCTAAGTCGCAACATTCTATTTTAGGTTGCACGTAGAGGTTTCCCGACTTATCAATCCCATTTCGTAGAGTACTAAAACATCATCTAACTCACGGTGAGTTCATAGCCCCACTTCTATTACTTAATTGTTTTACAAACCCTTGGGGGGGGGATACATGCTATTTTTAAACCAAACACATTGCTTTGAAACTGTATGCTATATCTGAATGTATTATTTGCACTAAGTACCACTTCTATCATTATCTTATTTCACCGGGTATAATCCCTTTACCCAAAAAAAAGTCCCTATTATCATGAACCATTAATCACGAGTGAAGTGAACGCGAATAATGTGGATAGGCCTATCGGGATTGACAAATCCCGTTTGTTTAACCAAGTCCGGTAAACAAACGCACTCTATTTGAAGAACTCTAGGTATAATGGCAAATTACCTATTAGGGCCATTGTTACTATTATATCAATTTCTATTGATGCGCTGTTAACGTTTTCGGTATCATGAGCTTAATGCAATAATAACTATTTTGTTTTCAACTGTAAGTGTGAGTCTATAGCTCACACTACGAATATTGTGTTCAACAACTTAACTACAAACTCTATGAATTTCACTCAACCTTTGTGTTGACTGTTTTAAGCATGTATCTCAGGTCCATAATGATCGAGGCTGGCACGGAGGAGCATGGATACTCAAGAAGGCTATAAATTTTTATTATCATTCGAAAACTCATTTAATGTAATTTGTAAACATGGAACCATCTGGGACCTCATTTTGTAATCTCTGATATTTATATAATTCGAATGATAAATCTTTTAAAACGATTCAATTAGAGTTCGTTTTCTATTGTTATAACTGTTGTGCCATGAAATAACACCCAATTTGAATTCCGCTGCGTATCACGAAAATTGGGGGTGTTACAGAACAATCTGGGAAAACGTAAGCACAACCGTATATAAAAAATATAGGCAACCACAGACCATAGACCTTTAAGTACAGAGTCGCGTATATACTGAAAAAATCATTGGCATTAAAAAAATGCCTCATTTAATGAGGCTTAGATCTGCAAAGAATAAGAAAAGTCGGATCAATCTGCCATGGCTGCGAACATAGTAAGTTTCCTGCCAAGGATAATCTAGGCTTTCCTCAATTCTAATCAGATACATTCAAATCAATCATCATAGCCTCTTATAATTTCGATTATCAACCAAAACAACTTATTTTGTAGTAAAAGAATCTAATCATCACATAGGATGAAAGTGCTTGATCATGTTCAAAAACATCTAAATGAGCACTAACTATAACATCACACAATGCCCTTCTCAAACCTTTTTTGTTAAGTGCGAGACATAAACCAACATCCACATACTCAATTTCACTTTCTTTAACTTCTAACTACATGAAGATAACACATTAACAAACTAAAAATTGCAACAAAGAAAACATCAAACAGGCGAAGCACAATACTAATTGCTCCTACTCAATCACACAAACTTAAACAAACTAAACACTAATGCTTTACTAGCCAAATCACGATCAGATGTTTCGTGTACTTGATGAAGCACTTTAATCCTACAACTCAAAATGCAATTACACCAAGATAACTTACCTGATTCACTAACAGACTAAAAGATGCAACAAACAAAACACCAAACAGCTGAAGTACACTTCTTAATTACTTCCAAATTATATCGACATCAAACAAACTCTTTTCCAACCAAACTCACCTGCATATGTTTCACAAACTTGATCAAGCACTTTTCTTCATACACCTCAAAATGCAATTACACGAAGATGAGTTACCTAATGCACTAAAAAACTAAAAGTTGCAAGAAACAAAACATCAAATAGTTTAAGTAAATCACATCACTATCAAAGAGACCAAAAACAAACTCTTTATCAGCTAACTTATTGTCATATGATTCACGAACTTAATCAAGCACTTATGACCCTATGACTCAAACTGATTTGATGAGACTCATATCTACAAAGAATCTAAAAAATTATCAATCCGTCATGACTACAAATTTAGTAAGTTGTCCTGCCAAGATATGAACAATCTCAAATTTGCTCTATTCTAATCAGACACATTCAAATCAATCATCATCGCCTCTTATAATTTTGACCATCAACCAGAACAACTTAATTTGTAGTAAAAGAATCCAATCATTACATATGATGAAAAGTGCTTGACCATGTCAAACATCTAAATGACAATTGTAGTAACCCGTAAATTTTCATAAGGCAAAATGACTATTTTTCCCTTTGACTTTGACTTTTGACTATTTAACTTTTACCGTAACGTAAAAGCAAATACTGTAATCGGTAGTTAACCGGTAACTTCCCAAGTTAAATAAATTATTCTGCTTCGAATTATTACACTCTGAGCATTTTTTGTTCACCTATATCTATATTTACCTATTTAATGTTAATTATTATTACTTTTATATTACATAATATTACTTTTATTATTTAATGTTATTACTTTATTAATTATGAAAGTTTAATCGTGTAAACTTTCCTCGCGATCAACACAAGACGAGTGAGTATTACACCAAGAATTGACAAGCCTTTAGTTGTACGAGTTGTACGTTTTCTATTTCTTACGTGACTTTGATGAAAGAAAGCATTCCGGGAACAGGAATAAGAGTAAAGGCCTTCCTTGTCATTGTAGTAGGCTTGTTTGCAAGAGAAAAGAAGCAGCTTCAAAGATGCAATCAGGCCTGTGAGAGTAAGCATGATGATAAGTATATGTGTCCAATATACTCTACACCAATAGTCATATTTTATATGAACTATTGCCACTTTGATGTTTTTACGTAAACATTATATTCTTTACGTAATATGCGTACTCAAACCTACGTTATTAGGTTTTATAAACATTTACGCACTCCGTTAAACTTATCACACGCCTAATATACTTAGTTAGAGTATATTGATAAGTTTTAATATTTTTGTAAGTATTATATTTTTGTGTTACCCGATTTTACGTTTCGTGACTTAAGGACTTAATGTTAGTAATTACCGGGACCAAACTATACCCCGTAAGACAAGATAACTATCAAAAGTTACATACTTATCCTAAGACCTATTTAGGTGGCGTACAAAGAGACTCGCCAAAGCCATGTGGCTATGTGAGATTAACTCTTGCATTTGGTAATCACACTTGTGTACCGCTATGTGAATAACTAGTATCTATACTTTATCTTTACTTCTCATTTTGACATAAGAAATTCACCAACTTGTCTCTCTCAAAATACCCTTGTTTGCCGTACACCTTATAGCACAAAAATCATCCATCATTTGGTTTTTAGTTACAAGCTTATGTGATTAAGATTCAAGGTTCAAGGGTTACTACGAGTTATTGGTTCAAATTTCTCCAACAAGTTATCATCTCTTGGATAGATTATCAAGGTACTTTGGGGATGTGGTTATAAAGATCTTACAAGAGTTATAATAAGGGTTTTATAAGGTTGAAGTCAAGTTGGGTTGAAGACTCAAGACAAGGTTTGAAGATTAGAAGGGTTAAGTGTTGAATTGTTCTTGTTGTACTAGTAACTTTTCATCCTTTCCCTTGTAAGATTCCTTTTTATTTTCATATATTCATTCAGCATGGTTGTAATAGATACCGGAATTACATGTATTTTGTTGATATAAGTATATTTGATAAGTTTTTTGCATTGTACACATGATTTTTGACATGAAAATAAGCTAGAACAAGCCCTATGTAAGAATTAGAAGCCTGAAATTCTAAATAGCCCCAAAGATGGAATAGTCTGTACAACTCGGTGAGTTATTAGCCTTAGGAAATTATATATGATGATAGAGCTATGTCTTGTAGTCGTTTTGCCGGGTGGCGCATGTCATAACTCATCCCGATGAGTAGGGGTGGAAACGAGCCGAGCCGCTCGTGAAAAGCTCGGGATCGGATCGGTAAAAAGCTCGAACGAGCCAAGTCTAAACGAGCTCGAGCCCGAGCTCGAGCCTAAGTCTGGGCTCATTTAATAATCGAGCTCGAGCCTGAGCTCTATACAAAAAGCTCGAGTAGGCTCGCGAGCCTAAACGAGCCATAGAAATATATACGTATATATATTGTCTATACGTATAAACGAGCTTAAAAGTTGTAAACGAGCTCGAGCCTTATGTAATTAATGAGCCGAGCTTCATTTGAACTTTGTTTTCTTTAAAATATCATATAAATTAGTCGAGCTCGAGCTTGTGAAAAATTTCACGAGCCGAGCTCGAGCTCAGAATATAAGGCTCGAAACGAGCTCGAGCCCGAGCTCGAGCTTTTTATATATAAACGAGCCGAGCTCTAGCTCTGACAGGCTCGGGCTCAGCTCGGTTCGTTTTCACCCCTACCGATGAGTAAACTAGAGCTAAAATTGTAAAAGGTGTCAAAATCTGCACACCGGATTTGAATTGGAAAAAGCCTACAGTTAAGCTCATATCTGGAACGCGGCCAGTTATATGAAATTTAGCTAACACATAAACTTAAACGTAGCCGCAAACCTCATGTAAAAAGGATTTGTATAACTCAACTTATCGCCATTTTGGCGGGACTGTAGTAAGATGTCCAAGTTTCTGCAATGACTTATAAGTATTTACTAGTAGTTTGACATAAGTTACGACACTTTTGAGACAATGAGACCTATAAGTGTTATACAAACATATAAATACCTTCGTGGGGTACAAGGACCAAGTTCTAGCTTTTTATGACCAAAGGATATAAATTAGTAAATTTAAAATATCTAAACTTATAAAAATTTAACTTTTGATAATTGATATTATTTGACCCGTTTTGACCATTTTTATAAACCGAAGTGGTAGGACTCACTGTCGGAAAAATGACTCATTTACCTATCCATATGTTTAAACATAACTTATACGTAATAATTTACGGAATATGTGCTAACAAAAAGTGACATAAGAACCCGAACCTAGACAACTTATACAATAGGGCTTGTTAATATTTTTGATAAAAACTCAACTCTCATATTTTTGTAAACTTACAAAAATATGTACAATGTCAAAAGTATATAAATACTGTTATAAAAGGTATTTTGTACTTTCTCGTTAAATATCTAAGGCGCGACTATTATATTTTCTTAGGTCGTGCTGATTCCTTATTGTTGTGCTATACTTCTTTCTACTACTTTGCCATACTTCTTGACAGCGTTGTGTTACTTACGTCACTACAGTCTAAGGTGAGTTCATGGCCCCACTTTTACTTGTTTTAAATTTCTTTGGGGGAGAATACATGCTCATTTATACTTACACTCATTGTTGTTTTACATATGGAAACAAGTACATTAAACATTTATTAATTGCCTAAGTTGCTTTATTTGCCATAAAATCCCCAAAATCATGAACCGTTAATTACTCTTATGAGAGTAAGCGTGAATGCTATGAATAGATCTATTGGGGGTAAACTCCCCCATCCATGTTGGTCACTCCAACAAGAAAACGGATGCATTTCATTTGATGTCGTACAGGTGTAGGGCAAAGCACCTGGTTGGGGTGATACATAACTAACTGTCAAGGTTTCAGTTTCATGAGCTTAGTGCAATAGGAATACATGAACATATTTGAATTACAGTTGTTGTTGAAATCTTTTGGTCCACACTATTGTTACTTTTACTAAAAACCTATGAGCTCACTCAACCTTTGTTTTGACACTTTTAGCTTGTTTATCCTCAGGTTTCGTAAGACATAACTTTAGATTGGATCATTAGAGTCGCATGGCTTGTTTTGAAGACGGGGATGCATTGTATTCACCATTCGATAAAACTTTTGTAAAACAATTATGTAATATTATATTTTGTGACCTCTTGTTATAACTCTGATATTACTTATCGAATGGAAATTTTTCAAAACGTCTCATTTAGAGTACGTTTTCTATAACTTGTACTTTGTACTGTGAAGTAACACCCCAGTGACACTAGCTTCCGCTGCGATATTTTGAGGGTGTTACAGATTTCTATCAAAGCTCTGGTTATAGAGAATTAGGTTGCATTTAGACCTAGACTATAACCTTATATCATAACATTTTATCATAAACATTCCGATGCATCCCGCGCACTAAGTTATAAAACTGTCATGCGTACTCAAACATTTCAATGGCTATTTATATACATACTTTATGCACTTTTCTATCACTATGCTATTTTTAGACATCACTATTCTATTTTATATAAATTTTATTTATATAAATATTTGATTTAATTTTTGACCACTTATTCTTTTTTTCCAGAACACTATGTCGATTTTCTCTGATTGTTGTACTCCTTGTCTCGGAAGATGAGAGTGAACATTCGTCCTGTACTCTCGGAACACCTACGTTGTCTCATAATACATCGCTTTGTAACTCATTGGTCAAGTATGAGTGTTGTGTCGGGAATTCTTACGGAGGATGATTTATAATATCCTTATTTGAATGGATTGGGACGCCTTTTCATTTAAATAAAGAAATTGTGAATCACCGAACCATAAGTTTATATTCTTTTATTTACATTGTTTGGGACGCCTCTCTATGTAAGTAATAGATTATAAATAAGTAGGCTTATTTGTATCTGATATGACATGAGTATAAACTCGAACTCGAGAATCACCGGTATTCTACCACTCAACAAAAATCTTAAGAACTCATTTGAACTACCTGGGTTCATTCTTAAGTTATTACTTTTGCTAATACAAATTCTTACAATCACAAGCTATCTATTGAGTTAACAGACTTGTTATACTCTTGACTTGGTTCAATCTCGAACTAACAGTCTGAGTACGATATCCCACCTACTTACATAGGTGCGTAGACACCTACACATAAGCTCTCTCACGAGGTCCTCCCAATTGTTGGTCATTATTCTAAAGACAATGTTTTTTTTAAATGTACTAACTCTCCACATCTCATCACCATTTATTATTGTTGTTGCTATTATTATTTCTGGTGTTGTTGGGTCCTTGAGCAGTCCGAGCTCGTACAACTTGATCTACTGGGTTACGAGACATCTAAATTGTTTTATCTAGTGTGAGTGGATCAAACAAAGTTACGCTCCCTTGGAAACTGAGTGGGAATTCTTAGATGAACTTTTCCCATAATTTCTCATTGGTTGAGACTATCATTGGGCACACTACTGCCAACTCTTAAAAGTGACAAATATAAGTCGTGATATCAATACCTGTGACATCAAGGTTCCAAAATTTCACTTCCATTACTTGCACATCATCCCAAGGGCAACACTTCTTGATCAATAATTTCTTCAACTTAGTCCAAGAAATCTTGTGAGCAATCTCAATACCAATAGATTGTGCAACAGCATTCTACCATGACAAAGCATCGTCCAGAAGCATGCTTGTGGCATGTTTGACTTTTTAGTCTTCAGCACATCTGCTGATTAGAAATACTAACTCTGTACTCTCAAACTAATGAGCCAAATCAACCGCCCCTTTTATGCTTTTGAAAATTCTGAACTTGCCGCTCACGAAATCCTTGTAAAAGCAGCCTTTAACAACCGGTACAACATTTGTGGTGCCTACAACTGGCCCTGCAATATTAGGCCCTTTAGTTGAGTTCCAATATTAATCAGAGCACTCTTCCTCACCCATCAAAACTTTAAAATAGTCCTAATTTCACCTGGGCGCGTGAGATTAAAATTCATTACAAATACCTACACCTTTCCCAGACATCTTAACATCGGACTATTCAAGATCCTGATTAGAATTGGTCTGGTAGTTTGCACACTTGAGCTACCACCTGAACTTAGCAGTGTATACAACGTCTTTCAATTTTGCAATCAGAAGAAGTGTCATACTGACGAGACACTTACTATTCCTTTGGAAAAGATCTATATTAACGAAGAACNCACATCTGCTGATTAGAAATACTAACTCTGTACTCTCAAACTAATGAGCCAAATCAACCGCCCCTTTTATGCTTTTGAAAATTCTGAACTTGCCGCTCACGAAATCCTTGTAAAAGCAGCCTTTAACAACCGGTACAACATTTGTGGTGCCTACAACTGGCCCTGCAATATTAGGCCCTTTAGTTGAGTTCCAATATTAATCAGAGCACTCTTCCTCACCCATCAAAACTTTAAAATAGTCCTAATTTCACCTGGGCGCGTGAGATTAAAATTCATTACAAATACCTACACCTTTCCCAGACATCTTAACATCGGACTATTCAAGATCCTGATTAGAATTGGTCTGGTAGTTTGCACACTTGAGCTACCACCTGAACTTAGCAGTGTATACAACGTCTTTCAATTTTGCAATCAGAAGAAGTGTCATACTGACGAGACACTTACTATTCCTTTGGAAAAGATCTATATTAACGAAGAACCTATTAAGATCATGGACCGTGAGGTCAAACGACTTAAGTAAAGTCGCATTCATATTATCAAAGTTCTTTGGAACTCTAGCAAGGAATCGAATTCAAGTGGGAGCGTGAAGACCAGATGTGTCGCAAGTACTCCCATCTTTTCTCAAACACACTGTCAGTAGATAAAACTTACTGAACTTCGGGACTAAGTTCCCTTACAGAAGTACCCCCACCTCTTCTCGGGCACATCATCAACACATAACACAAACTAAATCATGAGGACATGATCCCGTAACTGGTGGAGGCTGTAGCAACCCGTAAATTTTCATAAGGCAAAATGACTATTTTTCCCTTTGACTTTGACTTTGACTTTTGACTATTTAACTTTTACCGTAACGTAAAAGCAAATACTGCTTCGAATTATTACACTCTGACATTTTTGTTCACCTCTATCTATATTTAACTATTTAATGTTAATTATTATTACTTTTTTATTAAATAATATTACTTTTATTATTTAATATTATTACTTTATTAATTACGAAAGTTTAATCATGTAAACTTTCCTCGCGATCAACACAAGACTATCATAAGTCTATGTGTCCAATATACTCTACACCAATAGTCATATTTTATATGAACTATTGCCACATTGTTGTTTTTACGTAAACATTATATACTTTACGTAATATGCGTACTCAAACCTACGTTATTAGGTTTTATAAACATTTACGCACTCCGTTAAACTTATCACACGTCTAATATCCTTAGTTAGAGTATATTGATAAGTTTTAATATTTTTGTAAGTATTATATTTTTGTGTTGCCCGATTTTAAGTTTCGTGACTTAAGAATTTAATGTTAGTAATTACCGGGTGCAAACTATACCCCGTAAGACAAGATAACTATCAAAGTTACATACTTATCCTAACACCTCTCTAGGTGGCGTACAAAGAGAATCACCAAACGCATGAGGCTATGTGAGATTAACTCTTGTATTTGGTAATCACACTTGTGCATCGCTACATGAATAACTAGTATCTATATTTTATCTCTACTTCTCATTTTAACATAAGAAATTCACCAACTAGTCTCTCTCAAAATACCCTTGTTTGCCGTACACCTTATAGAACAAAAATCATCCATCATTTGGTTTTTAGTTACAAGCTTATGTGATTAAGATTCAAGGTTCAAGGGTTACTACAAGTTATTGGTTCAAATTTCTCCAACAAGTTATCATCTCTTGGATAGATTATCAAGGTACTCTGGGGATGAGGTTATAAAGATCTTACAAGGGTTATAATAAGGGTTTTATAAGGTTGAAGTCAAGTTGGGTTGAAGATTCAATACAAGGTTTGAAGACTAGAAGGGTTAAGTGTTGAATTGTTCTTGTTGTACTAGTAACTTTTCATCCTTTCCCTTGTAAGATTCCTGTTTATTTTCATATATTCATTCAGCATGGTTGTAATAGATACTGGACTTATATGTATTTTGTTGATATAAGTATGATTTGATAAGTGTTTGGCATTGTACACATGATTTTTGACATGAAAATAAGCTAGAACAAGCCCTATGTAAGAATTAGAAGCCTGAAATTCTAAACAGTCCCAAAGATGGAATAGTCTGTACAACTCGATGAGTTATTAGCCTTAGGAAATAAGATATGATGATAGAGCTATGTCTTTTCATCGTTTCGCTGGGTGGCGCACCTCATAACTCATCCCGATGAGTAAACTAGAGCTAAAATGGTAAAAGGTGTCAATATCTGCACACCGGATTTGAATTGGAAAAAGCCTACTGTTAAGCTCATTTTTGGAACTCGGCCCAGTTATATGAAATTTAGCTAACACATAAACTAAAACGTAGCTGCAAACCTCATGTAAAACGGATTTGTATAACTCAACTTATCGCCATTTTGGCGGGACTGTAGTAATCTGTCCAAGTTTCTGCAATGACTTATAAGTATTTACTAGTAGTTTAACATAAGTTACGACACTTTTGAGACAATGAGACCTATAATTGTTATACAAACATATAAATACCTTTCCTGGGGTACAAGGACCAAGTTCTAGCTTTTTATGACCAAAGGATATAAATTAGTAAATTCAAAATATCTAAACTTATAAAAATTTAACTTTTGATAATTGATATTATTTGACCCATTTTGACCACTTTTATAAACCGAAGTGGTAGGACTCACTGTCGAAAAAACGACTCATTTACCTATCCATAAGTTTAAACATGACTTATACGTAATAATTTACGGAATATGTGCTAACAAAAAGTGACATAAGAACTCGAACCTAGACAACTTATACAATAGAGCTTGTTAATATTTTTGATAAAACTCAACTCTCATATTTTTGTAAACTTACAAAAATATGTACAATGTCAAAAGTATACAAATACTTTTATAAAAGGTATTTTGTACTTTCTCGTTAAATATCTAAGACGCGACTATTATATTTTCTTAGGTCGTGCTGATTCCTTATTGTTGTGCTATACTTCTTTCTACTATTTTGCCATACTTCTTGACACCGTTGTGTTACTTACGTCACTATAGTCTAAGGTGAGTTCATGGCCCCACTTTTACTTGTTTTAAATTTCTTTGGGGGAGAATACATGCTCATTTATACTTACACTCATTGTTGTTTTACATATGGACATAAGTACATTAAACATTTGTTGATTGCCTAAGTTGCCTTATTTGCCATAATATCCCCACAATCATGAACCGTTAATTACTCTTCTGAGAGTAAGCGCGAATTCTATGAATAGATCTATTGGGGGTAAACTCCCCCGTCCTGTTGGTTGCTCCAACAAGAAAACGGACACATTTAATTTGATGTCGTATAGGTGTAGGGCAAAGCACCTGGTTGGGGTGATACATAACTAACTGTCAAGGTTTCGGTTTCATGAGCTTAGTGCAATAGGAATACATTAACATATTTGAATTATAGTTGTTGTTGAAATCTTGTTAGGAATACAAATATTCCTATTAAAGACTCGGTCACCTCAAGAATGTAATAGCATTGATATAGCTCGTAGTTACATTAATATTTAGTTAGACATTAGATAAGTCAAGTAACACCACGGAGGAAGGACGGGTCTCTTACTCACTGTATGCCTGATCCACAGCCCATACGGGGCGTTTTTCTTATTTTTCTTGTAAGACTATAAATACCCCTTCCCATGTGTGGTAAGGGTTGGAGCTTTCATTCTACCTAATCTAAGCTACTCATATTTCTCTCTCTTTCTCTCTCTAGAAAGTTTCCCACTCTCGTTCTCTCTCTAATTCTACACGATCCAAACTCACACATACATCCTAGATCTCGTTTGTTATATTTTACAATTGGTATCAAGAGCCAAGGTTACACACTTGGGTTAGCTAGTTCTTGGATTTCTAGGAAGGTTTAATGGTTTGTGGTTTGGTTCAAAAGTTTTGGGCTCGAAATCATTAGTTTGATCTTTTCTACTGATTTGTAGTGTTTGTTGTTCGTACTTTCTTGTTTAGGTTTGTTATATGCACTTAGGATTGAAGTTTGGTTGCTTGACTCGTTCATTTGTGTGTGTTTTTGTTGAAATTTGAGGGTTTTGTAAGGTTGTTCTTGGTTGCGGTTTGACCTGAAGATTCGTAGTAGCCGTTTGTAAACCTAATTCTCTGGATGGCATCCCTATTCGTACCATGATGGTACAGATGCCATATCCTTCCTATTTGATGTCGTGATTGATATTGGTNTGGGCTCGAAATCATTAGTTTGATCTTTTCTACTGATTTGTAGTGTTTGTTGTTCGTACTTTCTTGTTTAGGTTTGTTATATGCACTTAGGATTGAAGTTTGGTTGCTTGACTCGTTCATTTGTGTGTGTTTTTGTTGAAATTTGAGGGTTTTGTAAGGTTGTTCTTGGTTGCGGTTTGACCTGAAGATTCGTAGTAGCCGTTTGTCAATTGGGTTTGTTTGGTAGCGGTTTGTCTCTGACAAGCGGTTTGGCATTTTACCTCATTTTGGGTAAAGGACAAATCTGTTGAAAGTTACATCTTGATTGCGGTTTGACCAAGGTCTACCGGTTTGACTTTCTGCGGTTTGTTTCAGCGGTTTGATTCTACCCGTTTGATCCTCTGCGGTTTGTGAAAGTTGCGGTTTGATTCTAGCCGTTTGACCCTTCAGTGGTTTGAGTATTCTGCAGTTTGTATCTAGCCGTTTGACTCTTGCTGTTTGACTCTAGTGGTTTGATCTCCTGCGGTTTGTGTCTTATGCGGTTTGATTCTAGCCGTCTGACTTTTGCGGTTTGCCTACTTCTGCGGTTTGACCTTGACTTGGTTTTTCTGTGGTTCAGCCAAAACTAACATACCAAACCTTATTTTTTCCATACTCTTATCATTTAACCAATCCAACTATTCTCACAATCCTATATATTTCAAGGTTGCTTCATTATCTGCTTAATCACATACACGCTTACTCTATGTCTACGTATCCCATGACCGTCATGTCTACTGATTCTAATACCACTGTATTTGAGATACTTAAACTGTATGACATAATGGATGGACATAGGACTCACAACAAAGAACAACTGACAATTGGTCTTGAACTGACAACTCCTGTCAAATCAGATATTACCATTATGGAATCTTTGTGCTCAAAGTCAAAGGAGAGAAAGTTGCATCAGCCACAACAAATGCATGTTGGTGCTAAGGAAAAATGCATGGAATGTTTCAGACTACTTTATTCACACCTCAAGGTTCTCTTTGCAAAATCTGGAACCATGGGAGGATACGAAAGAGCATTTCCAGCACTCTTTGGTCAAGATGTTCAGACTTTCATAGGCACTATGATCTTGAACTTAGATCAACTTGAACAACAACTTGACAAAGAAGAACTTCATGTGATGGGATCCATGGTGGCTTTTCGGGTGATTAACAGACAACTTCAAGTGTTCATAGACTCAAAATTTACTGGGGATTATGACTTTGACAGCCAAATGACGGAAAAGAGTTTTGCTGATTACATTGGATTCGAGGTTGACATGTTCAGAGTCACGTTACTCCATCTCATGGGTGATGCTAAGGAGAACTTTGAAGAGAGAGCACATCACAAACTTACATATGATGACAAAGTGAAGGCATGTAGGGTGAAATCATGTGACGGTATTGTTGATTCGGGTAAAGCATCGGATGTTGGGTAAGTTGTTACTGAATGCAAAGGATCAGAGACTGATAAGCTGGACACTACCAGCAGTTCAGTGACTCTTGTTACACATGATATGGATGCAGATTTTAGATTGGTAAAAGGACAGGAGTCATGTGCTGAGGTACCATTAACTGATCAACATAATGTGCTTTCTAAAGAACAACAACATACTGATCATATTAAGCCCAGTTATGACACCAATTTGTTGGAAAAGACTGATAACAATACCATTTCTAATTCAACAAATATGAGTCATAAAGGGGGAGAAAGTGATCAGGATGCTGAACAGGATGATGAATCAAGTTTTTTGGTTACAACTGAGTCTTTCAAATCGAATGATATGGTTGATAAAGAAGTGTTTAATGAACTTTCAAACATATTTCTACAACTTGAAAATCATTGTATTTCACTTGAAATCACAATGCAACAAAAGGAAGAAAGTTTTCGAATTAACCAACCATGTAAAAATCCGGAACTTCCTGATTTTAGTGAATACTTTATGATAAACGATTTGAAAGGTCAGCTAGAAACCAAAAACTTGACAATCAACAACTTGAAAAACCGGATTGCTGAAATGTCTATTATTAGTAATGCTGTAACTACTAAACATGATTGTGATGCGATTGTAGCTAGAAATAGTCTATTAGAGTACAGAGTGGTCAAATTACTTGCAATTATTGAGATGTTAAAAAACGAGCTAGCTAAAGGAACAGGGAATAGTGTGAACACTAACTTTGAAAAACCATCAATCTTAGGGAAACCAGTTCCACAATCGAATAGGAAAGTTGTTAGACAATCGACTGCGTTTAGATCTGAACGAACAAAAGTTTCTAAATCACGGTTTGCCTCCCAGGTTGATGCGAAATATGTTGTGTCAAAAACAGTCAATTCACATTATGTGCCCGCGACAATGGATGCAAGCTATGTTAAACCTCAACAAGCAAGTGCTACAACTCTCAACTCTTCTAGGATTAGTTTAAAAACAGTGTTGAAACCAAGCAATAAGATACATAATCATCGCATCTTTAGGTGCATGTATAAGAACTATGACCTAGGAAAGGCCAGGCAAAGGGCACTGCTTCATAAGGACGGACTCTTAGGGTCACGACCTTGTAAGATGTCCTATGATTCATTAAGGAATATGACTGTAATTCAACCAGACAAGTCTAGGATTGATAGTAAGTTATTTGCAATGCATAAGAAGAATAGGAAACCTGAAATCTATTCTGGGTTGGGTCAACTCAGTAAACCATTAAAGAATAGAAATCCCTATAAGTCTTCCAACATGCACAAGAAACTTATAAAATCTAGAATCTGTCACAAGTGAGTACCAACCGGTAGAATTCTCAAGGATGTCGGACTTAAATGGATACCAACTGGAAAGACTTTCAACAATGGCAATACTCTGGTTGAACATGGAAACCTCAAGGGTGAGGGCACTGATGTCACTAACCAACATATATGCAATCAAACTTGTAATGTTAGTGCAGGCAACTCACACCAGGAAGCTGGCACATCTCTGGCCTCAATCAAGAGAAAGCTTCATGTTTGGGTCCCTAAGCAAAGGATTCCTCCCAGCTTAGGATCTCCTGTAACTCAGCATTAATGTGCATGCATTATGACTCCTGAGTTGTTAGGTGTTTAGGACTCGTGCTTCTACATGGGAAAATGGTGTTATCACTATGTGCATCCTTTTGTTTATATGGTTATCTTCTCCTATAATTAGTATACATACTTATCCCTTTAATGAACACCTGTTTTGTTTTGTCCAATAAATATTGCTCCAGGCATGTCTTCTGGCATCGATAACATTTACGGTCCTAGAAATGTCATTCAATAATGACACGGGTCTTTAAATGAAGTTCGAACAGAAGTTCATAAGTTGTTTGAATAATTAAAACATGCCTGTAATTGCTTAATGGTTCTTGAGACTGTAATCTAAGTTTTCTCCCTCTTATGTTTTATGACTTGTGTGTGTGCATGGTTCTGGACTGAGATCTGATGATTTGTTGAGCACTCTAACGCTTATTAGGTGTTTTTTATTGACCAGTGTTGAAAAATGATGATGCTATTTCCATGTCACTTGTTGATGGTTACACTACTTGAGTAATAATACCTCATCATGGTTTGAATAAAAGTATTAAAGTGATTTTTGCTCTTAAATAAAAGCGAGGGACTGAAATTAACAAACTTTAAAAGTCACCACCTACTTATTCTCACCTTCAGCCGTTTGTCCCATTTTTCAACATACATCAAAAACCTCCTTTTTCACCTAGTCGCTCACACATCATCATCCATCATATCGATCAGATCCAGGTGATAACGCTCAAATTGTACATGTTTTTAGTAGCGTTATTTTGCTTTTGTATATAATATTTGGTTACTTTTATATGCTTTTGTCACTTAATCGTATAAAAGTGTGTATTCTAGTTCATTTGCAGCTAAGTACAGGAAAATGAAGAAAAAGACGAAGAAATGATCAATAAACGAAGATTTATGCATGTACGGAGAATTCCCAACTCATTCAAGTCTCTTGGAGTATATTCGAGAAGGTAAAAGTTATGAAATTTTCACTCCAAAGACTCAAGAATAAAGTACAAGAAGGAAAACGAGAAGTTAAATGAAGAAAAGAAGCTCAAACGAAGAATTATTGGAAGACTCGTTGTTCCCGACACACCTTCACCATTTTGGCCATAAGTTGAGCATACGAACTCCAATTTAGTTGATTCAAGTGGCCACGGAAAGCAAAGAGAAAGATCTACAACTTTCGTGTTTATCATTTTCTGTGAAAATGCCCCATCCGATCGGATGGATCCCGTATCCGATTCGGATGGAACAACTTTTGGCCAAAACTTAGTCATTAAGTCTCCAAACGTGTACAAACCAATTCTAGATCCTTCCCAAGCATATTCTAGTCCATTCCCAGCTACTTGGTGCCCAAGTTGAGCATTGATGACCCCTAGGCCTTGAGGGGAGTATAAATAGAGAACTTTGCAAGCATTTCTAATCATCCCTTACCAATTCTCTCTATCCCAACTTGAGAGAACATCTCTCCTACCACCACTACTCCCTCTTAAACCCAAAATTCGTGCATAAAATCCCAGAAAACTTTAGAGGTCCAAGAAGTCATCATTTGGAGGTCAAAACATCAAGTAGTCATCACCAATACTTGAGGCATCAAAGCCTAATCGTTTGTAATCTTATTCACATCATTGTAAGACTTTAATCATGTTTTCTAATGCTAAAGTTTATGAGTTTATTGCTTTGTTTTATATGAGTGAGTAGTTTGGTTATACTTGTTTGGAATAATGTGGTTATTGATATGGAGTGTTTGGTATTTTGCAATATAGAATTATGGTCGTGCTTATGAGTTTGTTTGAATTGTGACATGTCTAAATAACTTGTTGATGAATCATAACCGGATTTTGGTCGAAAGAACTTCTTGTCATGATTTGTTCCAAATGTTAATGCGCATATATGTTTGGTATTTCATAATTGACAACTATGAATAAACATGTTAAATGGACTTGTAAAGATTGATTCAAGAGTATGTAGAAATGACTCTTATGAATAAATGGGCAAAACTCATACTTCAAACATATGGTTTATAATGACTCGGTTTATATTAACATTTAGGCCGAAAGAAAGTGTTAGTCTTAACCGTAGTATATGTAATTTCATGATATTACCCATTGAATTGGAATTGTATGCTTTTTGGATTTTGTTTACTATTGCTTGATATCTACCCGATACTCCATACACTCCATTGAAATATATACTAGTTCCAAACAAGTATTGTTTTTAATCTTATTGAATTCGCATAATCATCATTTTCTTGTTATTTGTTGCTTATATGGTATTTTGGAACGTGACAACTAATTACCACCCTTTTATTGCTTATTGTTACATAGATTTTTCACAATTGAAAACACCCAAATCCTAGTGAACGACCTCGGCTTACCAACAAAAACTAACTAAATACGAAAGGGTCATACTTGCCCGTGTGTTCTTAGCTTTATCTGGTGATTCGTGTTATAAATTTAAAACTAGTAGTCGCGAGACACATCAAGTTTTTGGCGCCGCTGCCGGGGATTTGTTTGTGTTTTTGTTTGTTTTAAATCTGTGTTTTAACCATTCCCTGGTTGTGCTCGCTTTTGCTTTTGAAAAAAAAATCCGAGCTGCCCATTCGATCGGCTGACCATCCATCCGATCGGATAGTAAAGTTCAGTAAGAAATTGGATAGATAGAGAGTACGGGCTGTTCTTTTGTTTTGTTTCGTGAGCCCAAAACCCAATCCAACCGATCGGCTTGTCCATCAAACCGATCGGTTAGAACTTTCTGTTTACAAAACCCATTTTTTAAAAACCCATTTCTACCTTTTCACCTTAGTTCGAAACAAACACCACGCAACCCACCCTTAGGAGTGATTTTTTTTCTTTGTTATTTTTGCCTTGTTTGTTTGTTTGGTAGATTATTTTTTTCCCAAAATAATCGGCTCACCCATTGTGAAAAAACTATAAGAAAGGTATAAGGATGGTCGCTTTGCTTCCTTAAAGAAGTCTGATTTTTAATAAGCTTCGCGCTGACCCGCTTCTCCGCTTCTTTGTGCGTTCTAATGAGTTACCGAGAACTTTTGGGAGAAATCATAACTAGTTTATTTTTCAAAATTTTCTCATACAAATAGTAATAAATAATAATAGTAAGATTTTCCTTATAGTAGTTAAGTTATTTTTATTTTACGTCATCTATTTTAAAAAAAAAAGATTTTTCTTAGTGTTCATTTTCATTATGTTTTTATTTTTGCTTTTTGTGATATTTTACGAATCGCTCCGGATTTGTATAAACCCACACTCATGGGGTAAACAACTTGTTAGTCCACTTTACGAGCTTAAACGTAAAATCGGAAAAAGGACTAAAACCGAATTTTATCCGAAACCACCATTCATCGACGAACTTTTTGTCGTTATCGACATATTAGAAGAGAAAGTTGAAAATCAACCCGATTCCCCAACCATAATCGTCGTTGATCCCGATGACCAACCCATGTGGTCAAGCACTAGGCCCGTTGCACCAACACCTAGTTCCGCTATTATTCAAAGCCCTTTTCCAAACAACTTCCATATCAAGGGTACCCACATGCAAATGATTCGGGAGAATCAATTTGATGGGACAATCCGGTCCAATCCTCACCGACACATAGCTGATTTTCTTGAGATTAGTAGGCTATTCCAATATGGTGAAAATCAAGAGGAAGCGGTTAAATTGTGGACTTTTCCTTTCTCATTATCCGGAGAAGCCAAGATTTGGTTGAACAAATTAAATGAAGGAACAATTACTACGTGGGAAGAGATAAGAGAAGCTTTTGTTAGCCGATACTTTTCTCCTACAAAGTTTAAACGTCTCCTAACTGAAATTCACAAGTTTCACCAACTCGATCACGAAACTCTCGTTGATGCGTGGCTCCGTATAAAAGATATGCTTCGAACTTGTCACAGACACGGTCTAACCAAAGGAGCGATCATTCAAACATTCTATCATGGTTTAGACAATCCAACTCAAGAAATTCTTGACACTGGAGGAATCTTCCTCTACAATACTCCGAATGAAGCATTTAAACTCCTTGAGGACAAGGTACTACTCAAGCTCGATTTCTCGAAAAATTCTCTAATCGTGCCTAAACAAAAAACCGTTGTTTCCGCCAGTGGAACCAACATAAATTCCAATCACACCATTTTGATGGAGAAACTTGATACTCTCGCTACAAAAATCGATTCCGAATTCATGAAAATAAGAGGAGGGCTGAAGGAGATACGAGATGGTCGTAGAGACAACGAAGATGACAATGCTTTAGATTAACACACGGATGATGACATGCTGATGTTTGAACCTAATGAAGCAAGATATCACGATGGATATCACAACCAAAATTCCAGAAATTCGTACTCCTATCCAAGCCGCAACCTAAACAGTTCCCATCCTCACTTCCGACCCCAAGATGAAATGCCACATCCATCACAATATTCCAAAACCTCACTGGAGGAGATGATGAGAGAATGGATGGAAGCAAATGAGAGCATGAAGAATCAGGTGGTAGAATTGGAACGATAAATCGATCAAGGAAAAAGGAACCACCAAGCCATAATTCAAGATATGGAAAGAAAGTTAAAGATATTGGGTGAGCAGCAAGAAGTCCATTATACCGAATCACTTCCTCATACAACAGATTCTAATCAAAGACATGAATTTGTCTCAAAGCAACCCTCAATCCGAAACGAGAATGATAAGGGTGATGTTGAAGTTATTAAGAAAACTCATTACAACCATGCCAATCCCAATCATTACTAGTTCACCAACCGTTTCACCTTTTCTTGACGATTGCACCGTGCATATCCCAGCCACTGAACACTTAGTGAAAGAGAAGATGTTTACACATGATGAATTGACAAATCATGTTGGAATTGGAGACGTTGGAAAGGAATTCTTTAAAGAAAAAGAGAATGACGAGCTGGAGAAAGGAGTGTCACAGTTACCCAATAAGAATGAATTGGAAAGAGAGATAGATGAATGGTCTAAGCCGCAAAATATTGTTCCTTCAAAACAAAATGGTAGGACTAACCCACCCTCTCCATCTCACATTGAGAACGTGAATGACGTATTCACTAGGAGTGGAAAGTCTGATGACCATTTGAAAAATCAAAAAGATTCGCCACATGTCTTCATTTTTAATAAAATCGATCAAGCGTTCAAGATAACAAAAAGGGATTATCACGTGGTCAAATCCAAAGAATGTCCATCACTTGTGAAGTACATACCAAATATCCCATATCCTCAACGTTTAAGAACTGAAATTCCCCGTTTGAACTGTATAGTCAAAGTATCCTGATCCGGGGAAGAGTCTAGCTAATGACTCAGAAATAAATTAAGCGCTTCTTGAGAGCCAACCCGAGCTTTTAATTGTTTGTTTGCTTATTTTTGTTTTAAATAAATATGTACACCCTTTTTGCAAAAAATTCTTTTCAAAACTTGGAAGTTCGTAAGTGTGGGGGTGTTACATGCTCGTAATGTTTAATATATTATTGTGTACATTTTGTTTATTTTTTTGTTTGTTTGTTTTGTTTTTATTTGAATAATTGCAGGAGATGCTGGAGGAGGATGCTTGGATCAGAAATCGATTGTCTCACAAGCTTATGCGTAGCATTTTATCATTTAGAGTTGGATCGCGATTTCGGTAGCTCAGCAAGCCTGGTTTTATTTCTTATTTCCCTATTTTTCATACTTTGAAGTTCGCTTATCACATTAAAGACATTGCCTAACGTAAGTGTGGGGGGATTAAATAGGAAAATAAGACCAATTTTTAAATTTTTGAGCTAAATTTTAACCTTGTTTGCCCTTGTGATCTAGTTGTTTTCACGCTTGTAGGATAATATATTAGAATAACTTGATGATTCCACTGGTGAAATCTGTAATTTTGAAAAATTTGAGATGTGTCCCGATTAATATTGCAATCCATTCTGGGATCGATAACATTTGCTAGCGCATTTTATAACCCATTTTCACTAAACTGTGAGGATTTGAGCCTGTTTCATATTTAGCATACATCTTTTATGCTTGGATCTTTAGCTATGAGTGTGCCGGTGATTTTATTTATTCTAGAACTTGTACTTGTAAATCATTACCAGACCGCAGTAAGATCACATTCGTGTGATATAAGTGTATTCGTGTGATAAAGAGACACCTTAGGAATAAAACCAAATGGCCATCTGTTTACAAAATAATTTTTGCTAACCACATCGGTTAGTTAACATCGTATTTGGAACCCATTTGTTAGCGTTTATCTTTAACGCTAGATACACCTAGTTAAACCCTTTGAGCCATCCTTTTCTTTTGTTACATCCAGAAAAATACAAAAATATTTTTACACTTTAAACCTTAGCTTAACCCCTTGTCAAAGTCTAAACGGTGGGTTGCTAGTTGCTTGCTATGTTGGATTGTTTTTGATGATTAATAGTTAGTCACACTTCCATTTGTGTGTTCCATTCCGACAAAGACGGAGACTGCAGCTTCTTATTTGTATTTTTGTAGTGTATGCTTATACAAAGTGTGGGGGAGATGTGATGTGATAAAAAAAAGAGGAGGTTGAAAAAAAAGGAGAAAAAAAATATATGTGATGACAATTATAGCCAATGCGCTATATGTGAATGAAAAGGAAGCATGTTTGAAATATTGATTAGCCATTGAGCTAAAACGTGATATATATGTCTTTGGTGATCGATATTTGAAAAAGGAAGATTGTAACTATAATCATTTACGGGTTTGTGGTTTGTTTGTGACTAGCAACAATGGGACTTTGACTTGACTTTATTTTTCTTTTAAAACCAATTTCATAAATATTCCCATGCCTTATCCCTACCCTTACCAAATTACTCTATTCGTTGTTAACTTTTGAGCACCCGGATATAGTAATGGTTTTGTGAGAATATCAAGTGCATGAATATTGTAGTGATCATCCGAGTTTTTGAGTGATCAAATGACGCGCTAGCGATGTAGTATGTATTTCGATGACCATCCGTTATTAAAATAACGCGCTAGCGAGCCAAGGTACATTCTAGTGACCATCCGTTGTTTGGCTAGTCAAAAATTCGCGCCAGTGATCTATTATGTTTTTGTATAAGATGTTTGAACATAAGCCTGATATTAACCCTTAGCCTAAAAGTTACAACCCCAATAAAAGTCCTCTTTAGATGTTTACACTTGGTGCTTACACTACGTCGGTGGAGTTTTGTTTCTTGTACAAGCCTATGGTAATAAACGGATCATGACTGAGCAATGAGTGTGATTTCTCTTATATATATACTCCGCTACCTAAATAAATGAGTGTTGAGTGAATTATACTTCGTTTCTTTTTCGTGAGGTGTTTAGAAATGTTAATCATGCAAGGAAATCTATGGGTATTGTCAAACATCTCGATTTTTCACCACTAAAGCTTAAAACGATGAATCTTATCTTGTAGTTGTACTTGGTAAATTTTCATCACCTTTTTTTTATGTACCATGTGGATCTATTTCTTACTATTTGCTTGAGGACAAGCAACCATTAAGTGTGGGGGAGTTTGCGCTCATTTTCGCTTATTAAAAAAAAAAAAAAAAACCAAAAATATTTTTCAGTTATTTCCAAAATTTTCAAAACTTTTAAATTTTTTATTTTATTTCGTTCTGTCATTTAGGTATGGTTTCAATTTTTCGTTTTCTAGATTTGCTTGAGGGCAAGCAAAGTTCAAGTGTGGGGGATTTGATAACGCTCAAATTGTGCATGTTTTTAGTAGCGTTATTTGTGCTTTTGTATATAATATTTGGTTACTTTTATATGCTTTTGTCACTTAATCGTATAAAAGTGTGTATTCTAGTTCGTTTGTAGCCAAGTGTAGGAAAATGAAGAAAAAGACGAAGAAATGATCAATAAACGAAGATTTATGCATGTACGAAGAATTCCCGACTCATTCAAGTCTCTTGGAGTATATTCGAGAAGGTAAAAGTCATGAAATTTTCACTCCAAAGACTCAAGAATAAAGTACAAGAAGGAAAACGAGAAGTTAAATGAAGAAAACAAGCTCAAACGAAGAATTATTGGAAGACTCGTTGTTCCTGACACACCTTCACCATTTTGGCCATAAGTTGAGCATACAAACTCCGATTTAGTTGATTCAAGCCGCCACGGAAAGCTAAGAGAAAGATCTACAACTTTCGTGTTTATCATTTTTTGTGAAAATGCTCCATCCGATCGGATGGAACCCGTATCCGATTCGGATGGAACAACTTTTGGCTAAAACTTAGTCATTAAGTCTCCAAACGTGTGCAAACCAATTCTAGATCCTTCCCAAGCATATTCTAGTCCATTCCCAGCTACTTGGTGCCCAAGTTGAGCATTGATGACCCCTAGGCCTTGAGGGGAGTATAAATAGAGAACTTTGCAAGCATTTCTAATCATCCCTTACCAATTCTCTTTATCCCAACTTGAGACAACATCTCTCCTACCACCACTACTCCCTCTTAAACCCAAAATTCGTCCATAAAATCCCAGGAAACTTTAGAGGTCCAAGAAGTCATCATTTGGAGGTCAAAACATCAAGTAGTCATCACCAATACTTGAGGCATCAAAGCCTAATCGTTTGTAATCTTATTCACATCATTGTAAGACCTTTAATCATGTTTTCTAATGCTAAAGTTTATGAGTTTATTGCTTTGTTTAATATGAGTGAGTAGTTTGGTTATACTTGTCTGGAATAATGTGGTTATTGATATGGAGTGTTTGGTATTTTGCAATATAGAATTATGGTTTTGCTTATGAGTTTTTTTGAATTGTAACATGTCTAAATAACTTGTTGATGAATCATAACCGGATTTTGGTCGAAAGAACTTCTTGTCATGATTTGTTCCAAATGTTAATGCGCATATATGTTTGGTATTTCATAATTGACAACTATGAATAAACATGTTAAATGGACTTGTAAAGATTGATTCAAGAGTAGGTAGAAATGACTCTTATGAATAAATTGGCAAAACTCATACTTCAAACATATGGTTTATAATGACTCGGTTTATATTAACATTTAGGCCGAAAGAAAGTGTTAGTCTTAACCATAGTATATGTAATTTCATGATATTACCCATTGAATTGGAATTGTATGCTTTTTGGATTTTGTTTACTATTGCTTGATATCTACCCGATACTCCATACACTCCATTGAAATATATACTAGTTCCAAACAAGTATTGTTTTTAATCTTATTGAATTCGCATAATCATCATTTTCTTGTTACTTGTTGCTTATATGGTATTTTGGAACGTGACAACCAATTACCAACCTTTTATTCCTTATTGTTACATAGATTTTTCACAATTGAAAACACCCAAATCCTAGTGAACGACCTCGGCTTACCAACAAAAACTAACTACATACGAAAGGGTCATACTTGCCCGTGTGTTCTTAGCTTTATCCGATAATTCGTGTTATAAATTTAAAACTAGTAGTCGCGGGACACATCACCAGGTAACAACTAGTTTTATGTGCCTCTGATCTGTGCAAACATGCTCCTTCCATGATGTATAATTTTCTTTGCTTCCTTTATACCTGGTGCCTAAGTATGCTATTCTATTCGCCCCTCATTTTGCATTTAATGATTATCTGTGGCCCTTGTGTAGTGGGATTAGATTAGAATCATGTCTGCTAGCCTCGGATTGCTAATAGGAACCCAGATTTAGTATTTTTTGTTTGTCTTCCCATCGATGCATTGAGCGCTGTTTTGTTTAAGTGATGTTTATTGTTGTTGTGGGTTTTTCAAGGCTTAGTTTGTTGCGTATGTGCTGAAATGCGTAATGATTTCACTAGGAGTAGT
Organism: Artemisia annua; assembly: GCA_014162995.1. NCBI lineage: Eukaryota > Viridiplantae > Streptophyta > Magnoliopsida > Asterales > Asteraceae > Artemisia > Artemisia annua. The sequence goes on from LBNU01017763.1 coordinate 121,523, forward strand.
TTCATAATGATTTGTGACTCTTAGCGAGTCGAGTCGTTAGCTTTTTCTCCATAGCGGTTTTTCACATATTCTTGCTAGCGGTTTGTCCCATATTCTTATTAGCGGTTTGTCCTTTGTAATGTATAGCGGTTTGTCCCTTATAGTGTACAGCGGTTTGTGCATAAAGCGGTTTGATACTATGCGGTTTGACCAATATTCTTATTAGCGGTTTGTCCCTTGTAATGTATAGCGGTTTGTCCCTTGTGGTGTATAGCGGTTTGTGCCGAAAGCGGTTTGACCAATATTCTTATTAGTGGTTTGTCCCTTGTTATGTATAGCGGTTTGTCCGCTGTGATGTATAGCGGTTTGTGCCATAAGCGGTTTGATACCAAGCGGTTTGACCCATGATTTTGTTTGCGGTTTGTTCTCTATAGTGTATTGCGGTTTGTGCCATAAGCAGTTTGATACCCAGTGGTTTGATCCCTAGCAGTTTGATCTCTAGTGGTTTGATTCCTAGCGGTTTGATCCTTTATGATTTGACTTCTAGCGATCTGATCTCTAGGGGTTTGATCTCTAGCGGTTTGACTCCTGTGGGATAATCTCTAGTGACTTGACCCTTAGTTGCTAGATTGTTTATTGTGGTTTAATATACGCTTAATGACATACACTTTGGTATTGGAATGACATTCATCTTAATCACCATGCTATGTGTGTTTTGGCACCGTACATTCGTTCATGATCTAACACGGAGCTATGGCTCTCATCTAACATTGTGTTTGCTTGCTTTATTTTCTATGTATATTAATATGTAGACATAATGGCTGATGAGACATCTGCTGCTGCACCACCACCTATTCGTACAGATGAACAAATTGTACCACGTAACAAATGGGTGCTAATTGGAAGAAGCAACTGCTATCTAGATATGGACAAACCACAAACCCAATCTACCAAATTGCAGTGGATATTCTCAAGCAAACCACGTTCTTCAATGCATTCATCGCAAGCTCCACAATTCCTTCTATCTACATTCAACAGTTTTGGGACACAGTATTCTATGATAAGAACTCACAATGTTATCGTTGTCAGTTAGATGAACAATGGATTGCTCTCACCAAAGACACTCTTAGAGATGCTCTACAAATTACACCTGTTGATAGAGGCAAATCCATTCACTTCACCACCTTCTACTGAGGACATTCTTAAGTTTGTTAATGACTTAGGATATCCTATGAATGTCAATCTGATATCTTCAGTGATTACTAGTGACATGTACCATCCATGGAGAGTAATTGCTACTATTCTCAATCTGTGTCTAACTGGTAAAACTTTAGGGTACGAGAGACCCAGGGCACCAATATTACAAATTCTCCGGGGAGTGGTTAAAGATGCCAATATCGATTATGCGGAGAGAATCTGGGAGGAATTTGCACACTCGATATCTTCCTTCATTGAGGACCGAGAAAACCTTGCTCAACACAAAATCACTAAGAAGAAAACAAACAAGCTAGTCATTCCTAGCATCAGATTCACCAAAAACATAATACAACACCTACAAAGCCAACATAACTTTCACATGAGACCTGATTCTCCTCTCCATGTGCCCACAGATGAATATGCGTTGGGGAATCTTAAATTTACTGCTAAAGGTGCCAAACGTGAAGTCTTTGGGATGGATCTGCCTGAAGCTCTTATCACCCCCGACATCCGCAACTCATCCTACTTCCAAGCTTACATGAAAAAGGTAAAATCACACTTGGAATACGCTGCTGATTCTGAGTCCACAGCACCAATAGCTTCCATGAAGAGTAAGCCTGCACCGCAAAAATGAAAAGAGGCACCAACCAAAGATAATCCTACAGTTCAAACCAAGATGATCAAAAGAAGTAGCACGAGAAAAAGGGAAGGATCCAAGAGTCGAAGAAAACTACATGCATCAGGTGTGAGCAAGCTGCACACACCTTATTGAAAATATCATCCCCTGCATCCAAGTCCACTACCACCAAGTTCATTCTCAAGAAACGATCTAGTGAACCCACCGAACCCACAACATCCCCTGATAAGTCTATGTCACTATGTCTAGAGCAAGAAACCTCCTCAAGTGATACTAATACAGATGATGCATGTACGAGAGAAGACCATGAAGGAACCAATATCGTTCACACGAATGATGGAACTGACCAGATGACTGATGATTCTTACAAAGACAAATCTGTTTATGAACAGAAACTTTCTATGGCAGAACATGAGAAACAACTTGACACTCTTCACAAAGAATTCGTGTCGACTGTCTATCCTGAAATACAAGAGAACCTCAAATAGAAAATCAATGACCATGAGCTTTCTATTGAACACGACAGTTCCACAGGGACTCTTGCGTCTCTCAAACTTCTCGAAACCTATGGAGATCAATTCCTGGAAGATAGACCCCTTAATGCTGCAATTGACAAGTCAGGAGAGGAGCGTGATGAAGCCGTTTCAATGGTTAACGTCCCGATTGAACAAGTCACTTCTATCAACACAACGTCCACAACGGGTCCCATTCCTACTCCTATCACCACAACAGCCACAATGGGTCCCTGTAGAACACTAGATAATCACGTAACACATATAGAACTTATGGTTTAGGTTCGTTGCAAGTAAGAAAGAAAGAAAGAAATGTAGAGAGAGAAAGTTAGAGAGAGAAAGAGATGAAGCCTTGAGAGAAAACCATAAAAAAAGAAAATAGAATTATGATAGAAGGCTTACCCTCTCCAAGGATGGAGAGGGCTTATATGTACAAGAGTTTTGCCACTAAGGCGTGCCACTTGGGCTGCGGATCAGGTATACAGTGGGTAAAGACCCGTCCTTCTTCTGCGAACTAATCTACTTCTAAACTACGTTTAACCAACTATTATAACTACTACGAGCTAATCAATGCTTAATCATATCAGGGGTGACCGAATCTTTCTTATACAAAAAAACGTATTCCTAACAATCTCCCCCTAAGGGAGGTCACCCCTGGAAATATTCACTACTTGGAGATATTCTTGACTTCTTGCATTGAGATCTTTGTAGATTTTTTTGTAGCTCGTAGTTGTTGATTCTTCATGGATAAACGACTCAAGGTGACTTCCTTGATGTATATGATGATCTTTTGACTTTGCTCTTCGCTCTTCATCCATATAATTAGCTTCAAGTCATCTTTGAGTGTATGTGTCTCTTTTGTGATGTTGTGATTATCTTTGTGATGTCATGCTTACACTTTTCTGGATCATGATTTTCTGCATCAGAGTTGTGGAAGCATAGTCAAAGTCCATTCTTTGATCATGATATCTTAAGTTACGATGTTGAAGTGTAAGCATGAGATGATGAATCTGCATCTTTTCAGCAATCGGCACCAATCGTCAACTTCTTTGTCTTTGGTGTGATTACGCCTTTCCAACATGCCCATACATCTTTGTTGAGTAGATCTTCCCGGTTGAACAGTTCTGACGTCTCCTTTTAGATGTTGGTATGAGCATGTGGAACTAGAGTGATGGTGGTGAACATGGTAAGTTTGGTATGTTGAGCTGCATAAAACTTGATTAGTAATAAACATACCGGCACTTACAAGTTTGGATTTCGAGATCGTCAACAGCATAGTGTGAAGACTTTCTCTAATCCTTACCAAGGCCGTTCCTAATCGGATGCCCCCGAAAGGGCTTTCACTGACATACTGATGTACACCAAAGATTAGGTGAGTCGCTGGAGATCACCCCACGACTGTAGACCTTTTGGAACGCCACTGAACACACTAAGCGTAACCCACAAGAGATTACCGAAGTGACCTGCTATCAGGGCTGTTTGATGTTGACCCTGGCAGGANAAATATAAATAACGTTTTTACGCATTATTTATATCAACAAAAGGTGTGAAGAAGTAAAGGTGTGTAGAAGTAGTGGTGTGAAGAACTAGAGCTAAAGGTGTGAAGAAGTAAAGGTGTGTAGAAGTGGTGGTTAGTAGTGAAGAAGTAGAGGTGTGTAGAAGTAGTGGTTAGTAGTGAAGAAGTAGCTTATTGTAGTGAAGAAGTTGTGGTGTAAAGTAGTTGGATTATTTAGTAGTTGTGGTGTGAAGTAGTAGGATTGTAAAGTAGTAAAGAAGAAGAAGAAGTGAAGTGCTGTGAAGAAGTAGTGAACTAGAGAAGAAGTCGAAGTCGTGAAGTGCTGAGAAGAAGTCGTGAACTAGTGAAGAAGTAGAAGTCGTGAAGCTTTGTGAAGAAGTCGTGAAGAAGTTGTGAGATTGGTTCTAGCTACGATTAGAACTCGACATCTAGTTTTGTGTCGTTAAATTGGTGTAAGCAAAAGTGAGATTGGTTCTAGTTACGATTAGAACCCGACATTTAGCTTTGTGTCATTAAATTTGTATAAGCGAAAGTGTGTAAGGTTTTCTCCGCCATAAGGGAGATTGTTGACTTAGTGAATAAAACTCTCGAGCTTGGTGCTCGGGGATCGAGTGGAGTAGGGCGAAGAGGTGCTTCGTAGCTGAACCACTATAAATCCTCCGTGTCTTGGTTTGATCTTTCCATCTCTTACTCCTTATTTATTATTTTACTTTCATTATCATTACTTAGATATAATTGGCTATAATATGCAAGAATTGAATTCACATAATATTGAATCAAAAGTTTTAAAAGAAAACAAAGTTTTTATAACAAATCGAAAAAGACGTAAAACTATTCAACCCCCCCCCTTCTAGTTTTCCACAGTTTCTTTCTATCCATGCGAGACTTTTCCTATGTTTCTCTCGTTTCTCTCTCTTCTCTAAAGTGTACACACCCATTTTATCTCTCTAAGATTATACTAAGTAGACGTGATATTTTTGGAACAACAATTGGTATCAAGAGCCAAATATGAATTGTTGTTTCTTGTAGTAGTGTTTTAGTGTTGTTTTATCTTCACTTAGTAGCAAAGTTTTGGTTTTTTAGATGTTTTAAACATCTTTCTCTCTCTATAATATCTTAACTTTCATACGAGGCATAAAGCTTAATCATTTTTGTGATTAATCTTATAAAACATGTGTTAGGATAACATATTTTTGGAAAAAGAAAGATCTTTTTTCGTTCTATACAAAAATTTTGTGTATTTGGTGAACATTTTGGCTGAAATTAGTGGTTTTTGAGTTTTTGAAAAACTGTACTTTTTCTCGTAAAAATAGGGTTTTAAATTTGCTTGTATCACTTTTGTTCGCATTAGTGAGGGTTTTATCTGCGATACTAAGCTATTTGGTCTGCGATAGTGTCTGCGATAGTAGTGGTTTTGCGCTGCGATAGAAGGGCTGTGATACTTACTTTGCGAAGCTTTTGGTTACCCACATTTTACAAAAGAAAACTCTGCTCAACTCGTAGGAAATATCTACGATAGCCTTTGTATTGCTGCGATAAGAACAAATTTCTGCGATAGCTAAATTTCTGAGACTTTTGTTACCCACATTTTTATGAAAAAAAAAACTCTGACCAATTTCTTTCAGGAGCTGCGATAGTTACTGTTCATGAGACTTTTTGTTGAGATACTTGGACTTAATTGACTTTATTTAATTTCATATCACAACTTAAAACTCCAAACAATCAATCATCTCCATGCAATACAAACTAAAACACCACACTCTTACAAAAACAACACCTCATATTAAAGATCCATTATCACAATGTCTACTACTCAAGATGCATTGGCAGCAGGGAGTGATGCCAGACCTCCTATGCTGTATCGTGGAAACTATGTTCAATGGTCTTCAAGGTTTATGAATATTCTCATGGGCTACAAAGAACGCAAGTTGTTGATTAACTCCATCAAACATGGTCCGTATGTAATGAAAGAGATTAATGACCCAGATGATGAAGGAAAGAAATGGCTTCAAACTGAAGATGATTTAGATCAAGCTGAACTTGCACAATTTTAAGCTGATATCCGTGCCAAGAACTAATTCTCTATGGGCTCAGCATTGACATTTATAATTCCATTGATAGCAATCTCACTGCTCATGACTTATGGAGAGCTTTGTAAGGCTTGATGCAAGGTGCAGATGTTGGTACACAAACTCAACAGACTCTAGCCCTTTGGAATTATCAATCTTTCAAGCAATTACCCGAAGAAAGTCTTAAAGTTGCATACATTCGGTTCAACAAGCTGATAAATGAAATGAACCGTCATAACCTCAAAAGATCAAACATTGAACACAATACCATGTTTCTCACAAACCTACAACCTAAATGGCGTCGCTTCACCATTGCTATCAGACAAAATCAAGATTTAACGGCTAAAGATATCAACAATTTGTTTGATCTTCTAAAACACAATCAGGTTGAGGTCAATGACATACTTGAACAAAAACGTAAAGAAAAAGAAAAAGAACTTTCAACTCAACAAAATACACAACCACCAGTTACTGATTCCCTTACCCTAGTTTCATCATACCACCAAAATTACTCTTCATTTAACTCAAACAATGACACACTTTATTCACCAGCTGATGATTCCACTGACCCAATCATGACCAAGCCTCTGTTGAACTCACTAAAATTGTTCAAAACCTTGCATTACTTGGCAAACAAATTCAAAAAACCTTCTACAAACGTCCAACCAACAACAATCTTCGAATAACTTTTGCACCCACTGTAGGATATTAGTTAACATCACAAATACAAATATACTTGTGGTTGGCTCGTTGAAGGTAAGAAAGAAAGAAAGAAATTATAGAGAGAGAAAGTTAGAGAGAGAGAAAGAGATGAAGCCTTGAGAGAAAACAAAAAAAAAGAAAATAGAATTATGAGAGAAGGCTTACCCTCTCCAAGGATGGAGAGGGGTTTATATACATGGGTTTTGCCACTTGGGCATGCCACTTGGGCTGCGGATCAGGTATACAGTGGGTAAAGACCCGTCCTTCTTCCGCGAACTAATCTAATTCTAAACTACGTATTACTAACTAATGTAACTACTACGAGCTAAACAATGCTTAATCATATCTGGGGTGACCGAATCTTTCTTATACAAAAATCGTATTCCTAACAATCTCCCCCTAAGAGAGGTCACCCTTTTATTGTATTCTTGAATTCTTGCATTGAGATCTTTGTAGATTCTTTTGTAGCTCGTAGTTGTTGATTCTTCATTGATAATCGACTCAAGATGACTTCCTTGATGTATATGATGATTTTTTGACTTTGTTCTTCGCTCTTCATCCATATAATTAGCTTCAAGTCATCTTTGAGTGTATGTGTCTCTTTGTGATGTAGTGATTATCTTTGTGATGTCATGCTTACACCCTTTTTGGATCATGATCTTCTGCATCAGAGTTGAGGAAGCATAGTCGAAGCCCATTCTTTGATCATGATATCTTAAGTTACGATGTTGAAGTGTAAGCATGATATGATGAATCTGCATCTTTTCAGCAATCGGCATCAATCGTCAACTTCTTTGTCTTTGGTGTGATTACGCCTTTCCAACATGCCCATACATCTTTGTTGAGTAGATCATCCCGGTTGAACAGTTCTGACGTCTCCTTTTAGATGTTGGTATGAGCATGTGGAACTAGAGTGATGGTGGTGAACATGGTAAGTTTGGTATGTTGAGCTGCATAAAACTTGGTTAGTAATAAACATACCGGCACTTACAAGTTCGGACTTCGAGATCGTCAACAGCATAGTGTGAAGACTTTCTCTAATCCTTACCAAGGCCGTTCCTAATCGGATGCCCCCGAAAGGGCTTTCACTGACATACCGAAGTACACCAACGATTAGGTGAGTCGCTGGAGATCACCCCACGACTGTAGACCTTTTGGAACACCACCGTACACACTAAGCGTAACCCACAAGAGATTACCGAAGTGACCTGCTGTCAGGGCTGTTTGATGTTGACCCTGGCAGGAGTTTCCACTCAATCACTGGGAAATACTTATGTATATTCCCTCATAAGTGTTCTTGGCAGATTGCTAAGATCTGCGTAGGACTCAAAATATTACAACTGGTGTCCTTAATGTTGAACAACCAGTGTAGAAGTATCAAGTGTTCCTATGAGATCTTTTGATGCATCTCTTGGCTCTAGACTCGATAAGTGCACATTGGTTATCCTATTCGGAGACTAGGGAGGGGTCTCCTGTTTCAATATCAACTAGCTCTAAGAGACTAGTCGATAGTTTACACCGGTTCCCCGTGAGAATGAAACAAGCTCTTTTAAGAGAACTTGAGTGGCTGGGAGGTTTAGTGCAGTGCGTCACTGGGTCCATGACGTCTTTATCTTCAATACCGATGTTACCTTGGTAACAATCAGTAGCATATGAATTGAACCCGGTTTCTGCCCTAAGGTTGAATAATTGGAGGGCTATTTCTTTTCACCCTTTCTCATTTCATTTCTTTTTAATTCTTCAACCCCTTCAGTGCTTACCGAGACTTCATTTACTAGAACCTTGTTGGGTTTGTTCCAGTCCTAGCTCAGTCTCAGTCGGCACTCTTCCCTTTCTCACTTTTCTCCTTTTTTCAATCATTCCTAAGGACTTCTAATCTATCTATTGGATTGTCCCTGGGAAGATCCCTCCGGTTCTGGTGGATCATGGGAACATATACCTAACCTTACCATCCTTATAACTCCATGCATTAAATTAAAGTGGTCGGTCTTTTGGTATTTTTCCACATTCGCCATATAACCAAAATCATTGAAAATTCTCTCAAGGTGTTTATGATAAAGAAACACATTTTTGTTAACACCTTGAGAGTTTTATCATTTTTCAAATGCTCCCCCTTAACATGTGCTTATAGGAAGAAAGAAATTTGCACATGTCGGGGTGAGTTGCACTTATTTGAATTGATCGGCTCTTAATAGACATATACCCGAGGGACACGTTTACGTTGCTTAGTTAAAGGGATCCATTATCAGCTTTTAGGTGATAACTAGCCCTAATAACTAACTTGAAGTTGTTAACATTCCTTAAAAAAGGAAGTTAGACCCGTCAAAGTATATATCTAAGAAGTGTTTCTCGAAACGGTACTATCTACTTTGACCAGTCCTCTTCGAGACACGTTTACATCACTGGTTAGACCAGCTTGAAATTATTACCCGGGCAGGACTAGTCTTTTCGATTCACGATTTTTCATGTTTCGTCAATTCATGAGTCAAATTCTGAGTCATAAGCAATTCACGGTTTTTACTTGGATTTGTAAAAACCCGCGAAAGACTCTTAGCCACTTGCTCCCCCTCAATATGTGCCCATTGATTAAATCAATTTTTAAAAAAGTTTTGGCACATACGGGTGAGCTTACAAAAGAGATCATTTATTCATCATTTTAAATCACTTGCTCACCCGCAATATGTGCTTTGTACATACTCCAAAATCTTTTTAAATTTTAGCACATGAGGGAGCGTTCTCGATAGTCCACAAACATTCTTTATGAGTCCAAAAACATCACATTTAAATCAGTTTTTATATTTAAATCACATTCTCTCCCCCGATCATGAAATTTCAAATCTTTTGAGATTTTGTGATCCCAATTGATTTAAATGATTTTTTAAAAAGCTTTGGAGAGACATGTGATAAAATTTTAAACGATTACTGATTTTGAGACACATTTTAGTTTCACTGTGGCTGGTGCACAAAGTTTTTAAAGGTGCAGAAATTTTGAGCACATACGCTCCCCCTCAATTAATGACCCGTTTTTCCATTTTAACGTTTAATAGCCATTAATGTGAGCGGTAACGCATACGAGAAAATTTAGGACCGATGGCCACCTTGTACACCACAAAATCTCTTTTGAAGAATTTTTAGAAGAAAGAGATTTTGGGAAAAGAAGACTTCTCTTCTTTTACTAGAAAGGCTGCACTGAAGCGTACAACATTTTGGATAATCCACACAAAGTGAAAACATGATAACGTGTTTTTACACGGATTTTGAAAACCGGGTTGCTATCTGAAGTAATAGCAAACCATAATTGTAAGCAAACATATATTTTGTCTTTTTGAGTTTTTCAGATTTTTATGGTTTTTATAGGTTTTATATTTTTGTATTTTTCTTTTCTGGGTTTTATATAATATATAAAAGGATATGTGAAGTGAATTAGTTACTCCTCATTATCTTCCTGAAGACTTTTGAGTGACTCAGGAGTGATGCTCTTCATTCCAAGACGTGGGAGAATGAATTGAAACCGTTCTCTAGGAAGTGCCTTTGTGAAGATATCAGCCAGCTGAAATTCCGTCCTTACAAAGTAGAGTTCCACAATTCCTTTTTCCACTTGTTCTCTGATGAAATGATGTCGAATATCAATGTGCTTTGATCTTGAATGCTGGACGTTGTTGCAGCAAAAAGCAATTGCACTCTTGTTATCACAGTACATCGGAACTTTGTTGTAGTTAAAGCCATAGTCGGATAATTGAGACCTCATCCAAAGAATTTGAGCACAACATGATGACATGGCAATATATTCAGCTTCTATAGAGGAGATAGATGTACTCATTTGCTTCTTTGATGACCAACTAACAAGTTTATCTCCTAGAAACTAAGCACCGCCCGAAGTACTTCGTCGAGTATCTTGAAAACCCGCATGATCAGCATCAGAGTAGGCTGTGAGAGCCATTGCAGTGTCTTAAGGATAACAAAGGCCCATGTGAATTGTTCCTTGAAGGTACATGAAGACTCTTTTGACTGCTTCTAAGTGCTTCTTAGTAGGTTTGGATTGATAACGAGCACACATGCAGACAGCAAATAAGAGATCAGGTCTGCTGGCTGTGAGATACATCAATGATCCGATCATGCTTCGGTATTTGGTTTGGTCGACAAGTGCTCCTTCAATATCCTCATCCAGCTTAGTTCTCTCAACCATTGGAGTATCAACAGATTCACATGATTCGAATCCAAATTTCTTTAGTATTTCAATGGCATACTTGGATTGATTGATGAAGATACCATGTGGGTTTTGAGAAATCTGAAACCCCAAGAAGAACGACATTTGCCCCATCATGGACATTTGGAATTCTGTACTCATTTCTTGTGCAAACCTATCACATTCTAGTGGATCGGCTGATGCAAAGATGATGTCATCCACATAGATCTGAACGTGGAGACGATGCTCTCCCAACTTTCTTGTGAACAAGGTAGGATCGACAACACCTTTGGTGAATTGGTTGGCTAGAAGAAACTTGGACAGTGTATCATACCATGCTCTGGGTGCTTGTTTAAGACCATATAGTGCCTTCTTCAAGCGATAGACATGATTAGGGCGTTCAGGATCAACAAACCCCTCTGGTTGACTTACATATACTACTTCCTTTAAGTGTCCATTGAGAAAGGCAGTCTTCACATCCATTTGGTATACAACCATGTTCTGACTGGCTGCATTGGCAAGGAAGATTTTGATAACTTCAATTCTAGCAACTGGTGCAAATGATTCCTCAAAGTCGATGCCTTCTTCTTGTCTGAACCCTTTGGCCACAAGTCGAGCTTTGTTCTTTAACACTTCACCATATTCATCAAGCTTCACTTTGATGATCCATTTGAGGGCGATAATCATTGCACAGTC
>LBNU01017764.1:748-11895 GCA_014162995.1 Artemisia annua
AGTTACCTGTCAAGCCAAAAACTCTAGAGAGCTGAGCTGCTAATGAGAAAGGTTCCACTATTCAGTGAGGCGGAACTCAGTGAAATAAGGCCTTGAGACATATAGAGAGCACAACCACTAATGGACTCAGTGGTTGATCGACTATTTATAACTCCACGAATGAGGTTCCGTCATCTCTTCTCGATGCACATCTTGCAAACGCCCCTACGACAGACCAAATAAGCGTCCAGATGAGCTGTAAACGCACTAGATATACCCTCAGATAGACTGAATGTATTATAAGGCTGAAACGTGTAGTGGCAAAGTATGGGAGCGATTGAGCGATAATCTCTTTGGGAAATGTCACTTTCCCTACAAACCTAGGGTGAGATAAAGCCAAGTGGCCTTGTCGTCTTTTAACTAATACCCGCTCTTATTCTCTCTTATATTATACCGCCAAAAAGTGGGGTGTTCAGGGTAGCATTCCTTATGATATATGTATTTTTGATAATAATCTATATGAGAACAGTAAATCTCTGGTTTGGAGATAGGTCGGATTAGTGCTATCAACTAACCCAAGTTATCACTTCTAAAGCTACTATATTTTGTATTTTTTGTTTTAGAAGAATCGTGTGGAGAATGTGTTTACTTAATTTCATTTAACTGCCTAACTATCTTTACATTGTGATTTATATTCCCTAGTTAGTAGTATGTTGGATGCTTCTCTGTATCTAACGGTTATAATAGCTTCATTCATGCATGCATTAATCCTATCTGTACGCTCAATCAGTATGTCTAGGGTATCTCAAGGTATCATCACTTTTCTAACTTCCTTTATAACAAAGGTATGCTATACTCACTACCTATGACCGATACCGTCATTATATCTATAATCTATATACTAGGTATCCAGTAGAAGTAGGACACACGAGTTATCAAGCAATCTATGATTCGACATCATATAAAGGAACTCTTAGACTAAATCGATAACTTACAGACACATATCTTACGTTTCCCACAAGAACCCACACTTTCAGCGTTGTTGTTACCCTAAGATAGCTGTTAAAAGCGTGACTCTAAAGATAATGCCGTTTTACACTCTAGACCGTAGAGACATTAGGGTTTAATTAAGCTATTGCAGCCGATCATCATTCACAACACCATAATAACATCGATATATGATAATCTGTCAAATTCTTGTGTAGTTTCCCGCGATACTATATATAGACGATTAGTATATAATATAGCAATACACTATATATAAGCTAAGAATTTTTAGCAACAATTGCAATAACTTTAACATATATGTAGACATATAGTTGCTTTATAGCCATTACATTCCTATCAATACATACTTATTATATATTGTATGCATGTGGAAACAATTATGGATGATATTTAGAATATCTTAATAAACTGCAGGTTATGAAGGATGCGTATAAGGATATCACTCGTGCATAGGAATCTACAAAACGATTACCTAACGACATAGTTCACCAAACTACAGAAACTGGTCCACATCAATTGACTGTTTGGGTTGTGAATTGAGAGATGACACCGTGAAAACGTTCTAACTATACCAGATATTCTCTAGATCACGGTAGTTGCCTGCCTCCCACATAGATCCTAATATAGTATACAGTTTGGGAAATACAACTATGAAAGTGTTGAAACTAATGAGCTCAATGACTTATACAATAACTTCAAGCTAATTGAGCAGAAAAGTGATCAAAAGTAGCAGGAAAGCTAGGATCAAGCTCTAAGTAGCTATAACATTGATGTTCACTTCAATTGACAATGGATGACAGTAGAACGCTGCAGGATGATGATGAATTATGCCCACTGCTGGTTCAACCGCGGCGCTGACGTCACTCCAACTTAGGTGTAACAGTCGTCCAGCTGCTCTCGCGTTTTAATGTAGCCGTTTTCCAGACACGGCATTGGTTCAAAAGAAAGAGGTTGCTTGGTATAGGTGGATCCCACCTTTTCCCACCTGTCATTCACTCGTCAACATCAAGTTCATATGTGACAGAATCTGACGCCTCTATTATTGACTACATGAAGATCTATGACTAGAGCACAAATTATCGCATGATATGATATGTATTGCAACAAGTAAGACTTCGTCTCGAGGTCCAGAACCACGATAAGTAAATTAACCTTCCTTTTCACCATGGACTTCACTTGTTCCTTGAGAGCACGGTACGGTGCACACTTACTCTTCAAGAAGACCGTGGCAGCCATTCCGAGCATAAGATGTGGGAGAACGCGTCATCCAGTATTCCGTCTAGGGTGATTGATAAGAAGAAAGTCGATGTCGTAAAGGTCTTTCTATATATCAGTGCGACTAATGTTGGGACTATGTTTTCCTTTTGCAACGGTGATTATTTCACGCGAAAGAACACAACCGGAACGACGGCATTTTATGGTGATTTACAGTTTATTCCACATGTATTCTGGTATAAAGAATGAAAAAAACGAAGCTATAGTGATCCACAAACTAGAAAAGCAACCAAGTAGAAGAATTAGAGAGCACACAAAGGGACAGAGAACTCGTTGAGCATATAGAGTAATTAGGTTGTTATGTTCCGTCTCCATCAACACAATAACAACTTAATGATTATGGAGTTTCATGGCTGATGTTATGAAGAACCTTAACAACTTACAGAAGCTGGTTACCATAATGACAACAGTGATACAAATTAGTTACTAAAACTTGGAATTTAGAAAAAGAGCGTAAGAAACCTTTAACCACTAGCTCAATAGGGGTTCTTGAATGCTGCAACAAGCTCCTATGCTGTTGATAAAACAAGCTAGGTACAGTCCCCTCTTGTATTTCCAGTACTAGCAAATTCCTTTGCTTCCACAGTCAAATGCATAGGTCCCCTGTGTTCAATTCTTTCTTTTTATTTATTTTTTTTCTTGTTCTTTTTATCTTTTTTACTACTTCTGAAGTTACTAAAGAGTTTGTAAAACAAGACATTGGAGCTTCAAGTGGAACACACTTTAATTTTCTATGAATCTGAAAAAAGAGAATAGGCTTAAACAATCTACTCGCATATGGGCTTTCATTTCTTGATTTCCGTTAATATTCGGAATACAAAGAAAATGATTTACGAAGTTACTGTTTCTAAGAACAATGGTAGGGCAACTTAGAGAAATTGAAAGGCTTAAGAATTATTGAGAGTCAAAGAAACAGAGTTGTTGTGTAGGCATATAATGTGTCAACTCTTAAGAAGGCTATATCTGTGTTTAGGAAAAACAACTAGAGCAATTAAGAGAAAATGAACTAAATTTAGTTATGATATGATTGTTATTAAAAGAGAGTGTAGATCATAAGATAGCAGTAATGAGGCATTAAAAAGAAGAAGGTTGAAAGACCTAAAAAGGTGATGAAAATGTAAAATAATCGTTGACACCTTTTTTATCAATCTAAGTCTATTGAAAAATTTGGTGATGCCAAATAACTATTAAACGAGTCTCGTTTGGAATAGCAATCACTTACCTCCACCACTTAGAGTTTCCAGCACCTCCAGTATAGAGATCTAGCACATACTGGTCTATGAAGAAATTCAAGAACCTAAACTTGAATATGGACCTCCCAAAGTTGTTAAAAGTGAGGTAGAGGTTAAGCATGATACTGATATTTTTGAGAGTGCTAGTGATTCATCTGTTATAGATGAAAATGTTAAAAACAGTGTAGAGAAACCTATCCCACAAGTTGTTAATACTATTACAGAAGAAGCTAGGAAACAAGTTAACAAACCTAGACAAACTGTAAAGTATGCTAAGATGTATAGAAAAAGGTCATCAACTCCTAGGGGTAACAAGAGGAGTTGGAATCATGTAAAATCTCAACAACTAGGTAGAGATTTTGTGATGAACAACAAAGCATGTTATATTTGTGGTAGTTTTGATCATTTACATGCTAAGTGTGGTTCTAATGGTGGGAAAAGGGAATTTTATGGAAAAAATAGGGTGAACACAAACAAGTTTCAAAGCAAAACACACCCTAATTCACACAGCAACATGATCCCAAGAGCAGTACTTTTGAAAAGTGGAATTCAAAGTTTTCCCACTGCTAAAACTGTTAACACTGCTTTTAATAAGTCACCTGTTTCAAGTGCAAAACCAAAAACTACTTTTGCTAAATCGACACAAACAGGTAAAAGCTCTTATTACAACAAAAAGGTTCAACATAAACAAAAGTGGGTACCAAAAACTAAACAAGCAGTTTCCACTGCTCCTTCAAAAGTTTCCACTGTCAGAGTTGTAAATAAGAAAAAGGGGAACATGGGAAATTCTGTGAAGGCCTCAGCACGTTGGGAATGGAAACCTAAAGGAATAAACACTACAACCAATCCCAATGGTGTATCAATGACCTTTGATAGATTTAACTATATTGATACACGAGGCAGATCCAAGTCAATCATGGCTTGGGTCTCCAAAAGAAACTAACTTCTTTCTTTTATGTGCAGAAACATCCAAGGGCAAAAAGGTCAGATCAAGGAATTTCAGATAGTGGATGTTCAAGGCACATGACTGGCAATTTGTCATATTTATTAAATTTTGAACCTTTTGATGGACAAAATGTCAGCTTTGGAGGAGGAGTTAATGGTAAAGTACTGGTAAAGGTGTCATTAAAACTGGTAACTTGGACTTTGAACCTGTGTACTATGTGAAAGAGCTTAAGTATAATCTTTTTAGTGTGTCACAGATGTGTGACAAGAAAAGCAATGTTCTTTTTACTGAAGAAATGTGCTATGTCCTTTCTAAGGATTTCAAGATGCCTGATGAGAGTCAGATTCTTCTTAAAATCCCTAGAAAAGGCAATTTATATAGCTTTGATATGAACAACATTGTTGCTAAAAATGATTATACTTGCTTGCTTGCAAAGGCCACAGTGGATGAATCCATGCTATGGCATAGAAGACTTGGTCATATTAATTTCAAAACCATTAATAAGATTGTTAAAGATGGTTTGGTAAGAGGCTTGCCTCAGAAAAGATTTGAAAATGATCAAACCTGTGTTGCTTGTCTTAAAGGGAAACAACACAGAGCTTCTTGCAGGTCTAAGTTGGTTAACTCTATTGCTCACCCACTTCAAATGTTACATATGGACTTGTTTGGTCCTACATCTGTGAGCAGCATTAATCTCAAGAAATATTGTCTTGTTGTGACTGATGACTTTAGTAGGTTCACATGGGTTTTCTTTCTTAGAACTAAGATTGAAACTACTAGCATTCTTAAGGTCTTTATAACAGAAGTGGAAAACCAAAATGATATGAATGTTAAAGTCATTAGGTGTGACAATGGGACAGAGTTTAAGAATAGAGTTATGGATGATTTTTGCAGAGATAAGGGTATTAAAAGAGAACTTAGTGTAGCTAGAACTTCTCAACAAAATGGTGTTGCTGAGAGGAGGAATAAGACACTAATAGAGGCTGCTAGAACCATGTTGGCAGATTCAAAATTGCCAATCACTTTCTGGGCTGAAGCAGTTAACACTGCTTGTTATGTGCAAAACAGGGTTTTAGTAGTGAAAACAAAGAATAAGACACCTTATGAGTTATTTAGAGGTAGACCCCCTATCCTAGATTTCATGAAACCATTTGGATGTCATGTTACTATTCTCAATACCATTTGGATGTCATGTTACAAAAACAGTAGCATGCGTACGGGGTTTTCACCCTAAGTGTGGGGGAAGTCACCCCTGCTATAGTTCACCATGTATATATTCTTATAAAAAAAAATCATCATCATCATCATCTTTTTAAAGGAAGTGATAGCTTCTATTTAAGAAGCTTTAAATATCTAACTCACTTTTCAAAAATGATGTTCCCACACTTGCCTCAATCTAAACTTTTTACGTTCAAGGATTTCTGCGATAATAGCCGGGGCTTTGAATATTGAGGACAATATTCAGTTCTAGTGTGGGGGGGGGGGGGAATTCTTGGTGAATTTTGATCACATTTTTACCTTTTAGTGCCATAATACCCCCATTTTTAACCAAAAAAAAATTTTTTTGTGGTTATCAGTCCGCCATGTCCAACCGACAAAAGGATTGGCTAATCCAGGAGCAAACGGCTCTTGGTAAAGATACATCAAATCTGTTTATGGCTTGCAATTTGCCAAAAATTGTATGGTAATCGACTCACCATATCTTTAATTAGTGAAGAGTCGGCTAGCCCGCAAGATTATGGCTTGTGGTAAAGGCAGTGGAAAAACCATAATTGGTAATCAACTCACCAAGATGATGACTGAATTCCATCAAGAGTTGGCTAGTCCAGAAGCAAACGGCTTCTGGTAAAGACTAATCAAATCCGTTTAAAGCTGGTGATTTGCTCAAAATCACATGGTTATCAGTGTACCATAGTTCTTACTTGAAATGAAACATTTGGCTACTCCAGAAGTAATGGCTTTTGGTAAAGAGATAAAATCCATTAACTCTTCATAATTGCTAGGGACTAGCAATTGCTTAGTGTGGGGGATTTGATATGTGCCTTTTTACACATATCTTTCCTTCCATTTTCCGAACCAAAACGACTAAAAACACCTGAAAACGACCAAATAATGTTACAAATATCTTTGGAGTATGTTTTTAAGCGTTTCAGGTGCAAAAGATTAAAAACAAACGAAAAACTAAGCAAAATTGCAAAATTGTCAAATACAGTCCCTGAACTTTCATAAAATGTCAGAAATGGTCCATGGGTTTTCAAAAATGGAAAATTATCATTCAAAACCTTTGTACTATTCTAACTTGGCAATTACAACCCTTGGTAGAAGTTTGGAAGATTGGCAATTCAGGCCCCTCATTTTCAGTTAATCACAAAATTGGTCCTTGTGGCAAAATTACAACCAAATGGATCCTGTGTTAGCTTTTAACCCAAAAACAAAACAATCCCATAACACCCCCAGGCCCAAACAATTAACCCCAGCCCAAACCAAACTTATAACTCCCCCCAGTCAAACGAGTTGACTCATCCCCCTTTCTTCCCCACCACGTGAATACCCTGCAACACCACTCTCCCACCATTCCTCCACTTCACCCCTAACCATACTATGTTCCCCCATCTTCCACATGGTCCAAAAAGCATTTAATGCTTTAACAACCTAACACTCCAAGGACTTTTAGCAGTTAAGGAATTTTGGCGCCAAAATGGTTTCAAGTGTCAAGATTGAAACTCTCTCATCCAACGGCTCAAAAAGGAAGTGGGAACTTCTCAGAAACACTCAAAAAGCTATATAAGTGAAGAAAGAGAAAGCGGAGCATGTTAAGTAGTGTAGTAGTAGTTAGTAGAGAGTAGTCAGTGTAGTTTTAGCTTATTTTTCACTTAGTCAAATTAATGTTTTAAGCTTTCATGTATTCTGAATGTTAACTTCGTACTCATTTTCTTTCAATATAACAAAAAGTATTCAGTGTTTATCAAGCTAGTTCTCTTTTTCTCAGATTCATAGAAAATTAAAGTGTTTCACTTAAGCTCCAATGTTGTTTTACAAACTCTTAGTAAACTTTCAGAAGTAGTAAAAAAGATAAAAAGAACAAGAAAAAAAATAAATAAAAAGAAAGAAATTGGACACAGGGGACCTATGCATTTGACTGTGGAAGCAAAGGAATTTGCTAGTACTGGAAATAGCAAGAGGGACTGTACCTAGCTTGTTTTTATAACAAGCTAGGAGCTTGTTGCAGCATTCAAGAACCCTAGTTGAGCTAGTGGTTAAAGGTTTCTTAGCTCTTTTTCTAAATTTCAAGTTTTAGTATAATTTTGTAACTATTTGTGATTTGTAGTTATAATTGTTATTTGTTGTTGATGAGACGAAAAATATTACGTTTTTAGGGGTCGGTTTGAGTCCTAATTCGTATGTTTTTGGTTTGGATTTCACCCAAATTCGTTTCTTTTCTCATTTTAGGTACTTTTGAAGGGAAAATCACAAAAGAAGCATTTTCGGGCGTTTTCGGAGTGAAAAAGTACGGAAAACAACAAAAACTCAAAAGACCTTGAAGATTACAGAAGGTGACGCCGTCACACTCTACAAGGTGACGCCGTCAGGAACAAGTGAAGTCCAGAATTGGAAAAATACTCGTGACGGGCCAGAGAGTTCGTAGTGCAAATTGGTGATGCGTCAACCAAGGCCGTCAGATCTGGAACCAGCAATTGTGACCACGTCAAGGAAGGCCGTCTGAAAACCCTAATCGCCGAGCTGACGACGTCACCTATTGGGTTGACGCCGTCAGCCCGCGTTTTCTATATATATAGAACGATTTTTCTTTACTATATATAACTTGGGAGAACTCGAGTCGAATTTTGGTGTGAAGAACTTTAGGGTTAAACCCTAGTTCGTGTATTAGTGACCTAAGAGGGTATCCTAACCCCTCTAACTTGCATGTTTAATCCAAGATAAGTCTTTATCCATACAATATGTCTATGTGTTGTGTGATTTATGCTTGTACTTGTCTTTCTTTTAACATGCTAGGCTAATTTACTTTGTGTTTGCTTAGATCTAATGAAACCTAACTATTGATTATCATGTGATGTGTATGTTGTGATTGTATTTGGATGAATGTTTCATCTACGTTAGACTAGAGAAAACTGGCTAATCTCCTATACGGTAACAAGCTTGAACGTCTTTAGAAACGTGAATCGTATGTGCGTTATCGATTTTAAGGTAGTATTTCATGCATTTGTTGCTATCGGTGAGCTCATGATAGGATGCTTGACGTATCGTCATAGAGTGAGGTAGGAACTTATAGAGTTAGGGAATTGAACGCACTCCCTACGACTTGTTAGGAATACACCCGTCATCCACGCAAACTCAACATACTAATTACATGGTAAAAGATAGTTAGGGAGTAATGAAATCTAAGTAAACACTATTCTCCACCACTGATTTTCTCTAAAACAAAAAAATACAAAAATATAAGTAGCTTAGAAGTAGATAACTTGGGTTAGTTAACTAGCAACTAATTCCGCCCTATCCTCCAAAACCAGAGATTTTACTGTTTTCATAAAATATAAAAATACAAAAAGAATCTTCCTCCACCCTTAGACCTAGATTAGAGTAGCCTTTAGCCTAACGAACACTATTCCCTGTGAGAGAACGATCAATCCCCCGGTACTTGCTACTACACTATACTACATCGGTCAGGTACACTGCCTGGTGGGGATTGCAAGCTTCTCGAGATCCCTCGAGAGGTAAAACGTAGTGCGTGTTGCAATCCACGCGCATCAATAAGTTCATGTTCTTAGAAACTAGGTCTTTTTGCTCATACGAATCCATCAATTCGTTCCACTTATGGATCATGGTTCGGAAGCTTTCCTCAAAATTCATCCAAAGAGTCTTACTAAAAGGAATTGATCCTGATAATGATCGTCTAATAAAAATCACGCATGCATAGAATTCATCAAACCCATCTAACTTTACCCCCAACTCCTCTTGGATGTCACTAAGATCACACAAAAATTCATTGGAATGATAAAGCAAATCTATTAGTGAAATATAATTGTTCCTCTATTGTCAATGATCTAAATGGAATTTCATCTGCCATAGTGACAAATGAAAATGGTTCTACAAACAAAGGGCACAAAGAAAAAGATAGACTACAAGAAAGCTAATCAAAAGAAAATAAAACTCTCACTTGATAGGAATCTAATGAGTAGACCTAAACAAAATAAAATTCAACCTAAGCAATAACTATTCCCCGGCAGCGGCGCCAAAAACTTGATGCGTTGTTTTGCCATCTTTTAAAAGGTTTTACTTCTCAGGGGATCTTGAGAAGCTTGCAATCCCCATCAGGCAGTGTACCTGACCGATGTAGTATAGTGAGTGGCAAGTACCGGGGGATTGATTGTTCTCTAGGGGAATAGTATCGTTAGGATTGAAAGCTATGTAAACTAGGCCTAAAGGTGAGGGATGATTCTTTTTGTATTTTTATATTTTTTATATGAAAGCAAAGTAAAATCTCGGGTATTGGATGAGTGGGCGGAATTAATTGCTAGTCAACTAACCCAAATAACTACTTATGCAAATAAAATAAAATAAGCAGAAAAGTAAATTGTGGAACCTCTTATAGTGAGAAAGTGTGTTTACTTAGATTTCACTACTCCCTAGCTAACTCTTATTAATTAATTGGTTTGTTATAATTGTTTAGATGAAGGGTTGTTTTCCTTAATACCAGTCGTGGGGGCGTATACGTCACTCCCCAACTCTATAAGATTCTATCTCTTCCTATGACGACACGTTTAGTATCCTATCATGGCCTCCTCAATAGTCACTTAAGCATTAAAAACAACCAATGACATCTGTGTACACAACCGAGAAACGTTTCTGATAACGCTCAAAGTTAACATGTTTTTAGAAGCGTTATTAGTATTTTTATGCATGTTATTTGGTTACTTTTATATGCTTTTGCAACTAAATCGTATCAAAGTATGTTTTTGTAGCATATGTAGCCAAATGTAGGAAAAACGAGGAAAAAGTGAAGAAAATGGAGCACATGCGATTACACGAAGATTCCCAAGTTCAAAGTCCAATTTGTGAAGTAATTCATAAGGAGAAACCTAAGTTTGGTCACTTCAAAGTTCCAAGTTCAGAGTTAACCAAGTGTGGATAGTGCATGAAGAAATACACAACAAAGTTAAAAATCCAAAATCATTCAGAGATCACCAGCCGATCGGTTGGTGACCAGCCGATCGGTTGGCCATAAAGACCACCTCCATCCGATCGCTTGCAACCCACAACCGATTCGGTTGGAAGTTCTGCAAAGGAATAAAACTTTTTGTGCATGAATCTTGGTCTTTTGTCTTAAAGTTCTAGGCTCTTCTTAGTGTCTTGTTGTCCAAGCTCTGGCATTTATGTCCCTATTGATTGCTAGGAGTATTTTACAAGCCTAAAAGGACTTCTAGAGGACACAATTCATAACAACAATTGAAGGAGACATTTACTCTCATTACTACTCTCAATTATTATCATCAAAAAGCTCTCAAGAAGGCAAATTCATCAGAAAGAACCAGTAGCATTTGGAGAACAAAGGAAGCAACATTTGGAGGCCAAAATCTCAAAGTACCATCACCAATACTTAGGTTATCCATACCTTGTCATTTGTTATTAATTTCAAAGCATTGTAAGACTTACAACTATGAATTCTAATGTTAAATATTCTGAGTTTG
>LBNU01017766.1:7053-34455 GCA_014162995.1 Artemisia annua
TTCTAGCTACTATTAGAACCCGACATTTAGCTTAGTGTCGTTAATTGGTTTAAGCAAAAGTTATGTACGGTTTTCTCCGCCAAAAGGGAGCTTGTTGAGTAGTGAAGAAAACTCTCGAGTAGGTGACTCGGGGAGTGGAGTAGGGCAAGGAAGGTGTCCTTGTAGCCGAACCACTATAAATCATCGTGTCCGGTTTGCATTTCCTTTCTCCTATCTCTTTTCATTTATTCTTGCATTTATAGCTTTATATCTATGCTTGCAAATATGTGTTGATTGTTGCTTATATTATTTTGATGTTGATTGTGTGATAGATAGAAGTTAATATCGTTATAGGAAGAATAATTATATGATATGGTCTAATGGAGTTAGATGCATTATTCACATTTCTCATGTTGAGTTTAACTTAATCGATAATTTGATACAAAACGTTTTAAGATTTTAAAAGGAAAACATATTCACATAAAGATCAACCAAAGCTCTATTCATAAAACTAAGTTTTGAAAACAAATCCAAAAGCACACATATATAATTGATCATATTGATTATATGTTGTTTTCATAATAAAATCTAATTGAAGGTTTTGAAACAAACATTTTATAAAACGAAAAAGAGGTAAAACTATTCAACCCCTCCTTCTAGTTTTCCACATAACTAAGAAAGCAACCGGATACCCTATTCAAAGGTCACAAGATCCATAACTGTCAAGTTATTTTCGAACCAAAATGACCCAAAATCGTTATTTCCCATTATAAATCTACAAATCTAAACCAAAGAAAACTGAAATCTTACCTTAATAAAGCAGTAAACACAAGACAAATGTAATTTGAATCATTAAATTTCAAAAACCATAGTTTTTTTCATTCAAACCAAAGTTTGCATAAAAATTAGTTTAAAACGTGAGGACTTTAACTTTAAGCACAAAAACGGCAAACACACTCAAACAAATATGTTAACCAAGCTCTGATGTCAAATGTTGGATCATTTATGATGTCAAATGTTGGTCATTTATTTATGAATTGATTGATGTTTATATGTGGTTAGGAGGTCGAGGTCTTATATAAGTTTCTTGTATGCATGATTGTAACAAGATAGAGAGAAGAGAGGGTAGAAAAAGTTCATGTTTGCCTAATGATAAACTTTATTGCAAAGACACACCCCTCAAGTGAAGACTTGAGGGAGTATTTATAGTCAAACGGTTATAAGGAAACAAGTAAATACAATAGAAGTCTCTATGCTATAACTATTTATTAAGATAAAACAAATCTATTAAACTATCTTACTTATTAATAGGGACTTGTGGTGAGTACATGGAGATTTTCCCCAAACGGGAGCACATGTCAAAATAATTTTTTAAAAGAATTTTCTTGTGTTAATGTTTTTTTATATGCAAATGTTTACATTGTTGATGCAAAGGTTATGTTTACGATACTTTATATACTATCTGGCCACGCTTACTATTAGATGTGTGGTAGGATTGATACGCAAAGTAAATAAATTTATAAGCCTTGATGATGGTCAAGGAATGATGATAAGATCCATAGCGGAATGTAATGAATGAAGTGATGTATTTATATGGAAATGTTATTGTATTATAGAAAGTTGAGGTGGTATAGTCAACTTGTAATGATGGATGTCATGAGCTTTAGAATGTTAAAAAGATTGTGATTTTCAAAGCTTATTTGATATACTGAAATTTTTATTGTTAAAGAATAAGCCCGTGTATCCCTCTTAGCTTTTATGGCTAACGTGTGTATGTGATGTGTGTCCTTAGGTACCAAGATGAGTGAATTGGTAGATAACATAGAGATTGATCTTGCCATGCTATTGCTCACAATCTCAAGAATCAAATACTTTCATTGCAATGATTTACAGGAACCAACGGTGAAGAAGGTTACCTACTTTCGGTGGACGTGGAGCCAACGAGTTCAGTCGAACAGCGTAACGAGTCTAAGGTTACAGAAGCGTTCGCCAACTTTGATAGGCATAGCATTGCAAGCAAATAGAGCAGAGAGCTTACCCTTTCTTTCTATTAGAGTCGTGAGCTTGTTGTAGTCGGTCCTAAAGGGAGAACCTTTCTGCTTACTTGCTATATCCCCGCGTCCTTGCACGGCTCGTTCTTCGCTTCCCCCTCTCCCCCAGNGCGTGAGAGTAAGTAATCGGTTTTAGGGTTGTATTGAAGAGTTAGGGTTGTAAATCGTACCTTTAACGAGAATTATGATATTCTTTATATAGGCACGAAATCCTTGTAGATTTCGTGTTCCTCACTCTTCGGCATATAATGCTTATCCGGTCTATGGATCTTTATCCCATAAATAAGAGATCTTTATCTAGACCATAAATAATGTATTTGGGGTTTGGGCTTTCGTGAGCCCAAACCGTTATCATGGTAGTCCAAATCATTGTTATGATAGCCCACTCGTGGTGGGCTTGGGTGTTAGTAATGTTTATTAATCGGGTTCGTGACCCGAATATAGACTATACGTCATCACATAGTGGCAAGAAATCCCAACAGATAATATGCCTGGTAACATTATGGAAAGTTTTCCATCCTTGCAAACTTTGTTCTTTACATTGATTTCATCTTTAGTGTTGATAGTTTGTATATTCGACAAAAATTGTTTCATTCGGGTACGAGAAAAAACTTACCACCATCACCACGAAGGCTTCCTATAATCGGAAACCTTCACCAACTAGGCACAAATCCTCATCACTCCCTCCAAGCCTTGTCTCAAAAACATGGTCCACTTATGCTCCTGCGTCTTGGCAGCGTGCCGACACTTGTAGCCTCATCTTCTGAAGCAGCCCAAGAAATCTTGAAAACGCATGATTTATCATTATCTAGTCGACCCAACTCACCTATCTTAGAGGCATTGTTGTATGGTTGTAAGGACTTAGCATTTGCTCCTAGTGGGGAATTTTGGAAGCAGTTAAAAAGCGTCGTAGTAACTCATCTTCTAAGTACCACACAAGTTAAGTCATTCCAAAGCGTGAGAGAAAAAGAGATAGGTCAATTGATTCATGTGCTTGGAGAAAGCTATGGTTCTTCGGTTGATATTAGTGCATTGTTATTTTCACTTGCGGAGAAAATAGTGTGTACCGTAGCCATTGGGAGGACATATGATGGTTTAAAGCTTACAAGTTTATTAAAAACGTATCTTAGCATGTTTACTCGTCTTAGCGTTGGGAGTTATATTCCATCGTTGTCATGGGTAGATCGACTTACTGGCTTAATGGGGAGTGCTGAAAAAGTTACCAAGGAATTTGACGAGTTTCTTGAAGATATTATTGAAGAGCATGCAAAAGGGGAGCTGGAGAGAAATGATGAAAGGCAAGATTTCATTGACATCTTGTTAAATGTTCAAAAAGATAATACGGCGGGATTTACTCTTAAGAGAGACACCATCAAAGCTGTAATCTTGGTAAGAGTTCTTTTTATTATGTTAGAGTCGAGACTTGAACCCATAACTATTTTTTTTTTCCTTTTCGGTAAAAGGTTTCCCCGCTAAAATACATTACTCCAAAAAAAACAGTTAAGTACAATGGTTGAGGGCGAGTCCCACAACTCAGCCCAAAAAGGCTAAACAAACACCCTTCAGAGAATAAGACCTATCCAGGCATAAGAATAACATGTCATACTTATGCATAACAAGAAAGAAACCTATCTAATTTGACCGTGAAGATGAATGTCATATGCATTAGCATACTCCCATTGTGCACTAGTCGAACCACAGTCATCAAGATTATCATCATCATACCGGCTTTTATCATAGGTATCCTCTTTCCATCTTTCAAATAATCTCTTCTTACCAGCTCCACCACCACTTTTGGGACCATCATTCGTCATGTAACTAGAAGTTTCATTTCCAACTTCAAAAACTTCATCATCATCAATTCATCATCATCATCATCACTTTCCAAATTACCAAAATCAAAATTCGAATAATCATCCTTTTTCCAACATGTTCCATACTTGAATCACGACCCACACTAACATAAGACGTGCTAGTTGAAACGTGAAAAGGAGCAGCAGAAGCCACATAAGGGCTGGTAACATTAGGCGAAGTTTGCACCATACTAGAAATGTCAAGAGGAGTTGTATTGGAATTACCGGTTGGTTGAGCATTTTCCATTATGGAATCATCTATCCCATCGAGAGCAGCAAACACATTAGAAGTACTAACCACATTAGGATCATTTTTTTGAAAAAAACCAATAACTAACTGATTGATAGAAATATTTGATATGATGCACTTTTTATACAGATAGCACATATACCTATTAGTTTTGCTAAAACCTTAGGAAACTAGCTTATTGGTTGATCCACATAATGTGGCTGGTTCCTAGGATCAACCATAACATATATCAGTTTTATAACCCATTTTCATTTTATATGCATATCTAGCACCACCCCTGTAATTGACTACACTTCTTCAAAAATTGAAATTCAATTACGTGTTACTCTACATGACTTACGATACCTACAATTTTCTTGCACTGCGCCAACTGATGATCTTGATGCTAGTTATGTTTTATACAGACGCGAACCATCTAATGACACATTCTTCAAATACATTGTTCTTGCTCGTTGTGACGNTCCCAACATGTTCCATACTTGAATCACGACCCACACTAACATAAGACGTGCTAGTCGAAACGTGAAAAGGAGCAGCAGAAGCCACATAAGGGCTGGTAACATTAGGCGAAGTTTGCACCATACTAGAAATGTCAAGAGGAGTTGTATTGGAATTACCGGTTGGTTGAGCATTTTCCATTGTGGAATCATCTATCCCATCGAGAGCAGCAAACACATTAGAAGTACTAACCACATTAGGATCATTTTTTTGAAAAAAACCAATAACTAACTGATTGATAGAAATATTTGATATGATGCACTTTTATACAGATAGCACATATACCTATTAGTAAAACCTTAGGAAACTAGCTTATTGGTTGATCCACATAATGTGGCTGGTTCCTAGGATCAACCATAACATATACTGTACTAGTATCAGTTTTATAACCCATTTTCATTTTATATGCATATCTAGCACCACCCCTGTAATTGACTACACTTCTTCGAAAATTGAAATTCAATTACGTGTTACTCTACATGACATACGATACCTACAATTTTCTTGCACTTTTTATACAGACGCGAACAATCTAATGACACATTCTTCAAATACATTGTTCTTGCTCGTTGTGATGGCCACCTCCTACTGTATATGTTTAAGTAGTTTCAAAAACATGATTTTTTTATGCATGTTACCTAATTGTTTCGAATAATAAACTTTTTTTTATGCATGTTACCTAATTGTTTCGAATAATAAACTCACACCCACGTTATACCTGCACCTTTGTTTTAGTTGAGACTTGAAGCTCAAGTGACATCTATACCAGCTAGTTTTTAATATTACTTACATTCCAGTAAGTTAAAACTTCTGAGATAACCATCTTAATACAAACATGGGCTCACCTGAACTCGAAGAGATACTGTTAGCTAGTCACTAGGTTGAAAGTCATCTGAAGTCTATTTTAACTAAATCCATACAACCTCATAAATAATTCTTCGTTAGCATGATTATGCAAATATATTTTAATACAAATGGACAAAAATGTTTGACGGTCGTCTCTACCCAACCTGAAGCGTTCGAACCTTATCAAAATGACCTGTTTTAACCCGAATCCGCTTTGACCCAATGCCCAACCTCCCATCTTGCCACCTACGCACCTCTAATACATTGAAAATAAGTTGTCACTATTACTTACAGTATCTAGGATAACCATATGCATATAGCTCTGGGATAACCTTGTTGATATTGCTTGTGGTATGATCATTTGATTGAGAGACATCATATCTTATCTACACACTGGATAACACTTAGCAAAAGGTCTGGTGTAGAATTTATAAACTACTTCAGTTTCTGATCAAGTACTCCATATTATCCATTAAGCCTGAAACTTATAGTTAGTCATATACAATTATACATGTTATGCACCACTAAAGGTTTTGTTTCTTGTAGGATATATTTGGTGGTGGAATTGATAGCGCATCAACAAATATGGAGTGGGTATTGAGTGAGCTAGTAAGAAACCCAAGAGTAATGAAAAAGCTACAAAAAGAAATAACAGAAGTAGCACGAGGAAGATCCCCGATTGTTGAGGAGGATTTGGAAAGCCCTACCTTAAAGCCATTGTTAAAGAGAGTTTACGACTACATCCTCCAATCCCGCTTCTTCTTCCTCATCAATCAACACAAGATGTCAAACTAATGGGGTATGATATTCCAAGGGGCACACAAGTCTTGGTCAACGTTTGGGGAATAGGAAGAGATTCTACGTTATGGGATGAACCACTAGAGTTTAGGCCAGAAAGGTTCTTGACAAATTCCATTAACTATAAAGGGAATAATTTTCAGTGGCTTCCATTTGGTGCTGGCAGGAGAACATGTCCTGGTGTTATGTTTAGTGTAGCTATCATCGAGCTTGTGATAGCGAATATTGTATACAAGTTTGATTTGGTGTTGCCTAATGGAGTCAAGAACGAGGATTTGGACATGACTGAGAAATATGGTATTACAGTCCATAGGAAGTTTCCTTTACTAGTTAACGCAAGTCCACGGTTCTAGTACTTGATCGAAGTATTTAAAGTTCTATAATGCTTAATAAATGATTCTTGTGCATGAAATAACTAGAGATGGTTATATTGTTTGCCACTGTCCTTGCAGATGCAAGCAATGAAATTCATTTCGGTTCTATTAAGGAAGGTTTGTAATTTGTTAACGAAAAGAATGAAGACTTTGTATAATGATGATTGTTGAATGGGACTACTTATTAGTTATTATCTTATTTGGTTTATGAAATCCAGTTTTTCTGCCACGACTTACAAATGAATCAGACTTTGTATTAGTTATACACATATTTGTATAATATCATATCACTTTGCCTGAAATTAATAGCCTAACCATTTAAAACTGAATGGCACAGGATATGCTAATGTGAAACAGTGAAAGGGTGATTATGCTGTGATTCCTATATGTAAGTACTTGCTGAAGTTCAGCAAGTTCAGCAAGTACTTACAGATAAACTAGAGTTTAGGCCAGAAAGGTTCTTGACAAATTCCATCAACTATAAAGGAAATACTTTTCAGTGGCTTCCATTTGGTGCTCGGGAACATGTCCTGGTGTTATGCTATATCATTTTATGGTTAATAATTGTTTTAAGATATAATACATTTAGAGACAAGTAAACGTCTCTCTTATATCAGTATTCTAACATTTATTATATTGATCTTATTCTGTGGATTTTTTTTGAACGACAACTAACTATCTCACAACATATACAACAATTCTATATCACATGTCCAAGAAAGACTTGAACCCACAACCATTTGGTAGCTTCTCACAGAAGAAGGGATACCCACTACAACAGATACCCCTTTTGGAGGGGACATTTTGGGCCTTTCGGTGGGGACATATCCCCGCCAAAAGTACTTTGGTTCTTATTCCGTATATAATACGGAGTAATATGATTTCTTGGTAAACCACTCTTTCTACTTAACAGCTGATCATAATTAATCGGGAGGATGATGGTCTAGAGTATGTATCGATCAACGTACGTTAGAGTACTTAAACATTGATATAACCATTAAGGGTGCGATGAATCTAACCAACCCATATAAGACTTTTTAATTGATAGCAAAGTAAGCTGAGTTAGCCAGTTGTGCGATGAATCTAATCAATGTTGATTCTTTATCTGAAATGCAGGCATGCTTATTTCCCTGATCAAATAAAAGTATATAATATCCATATTTTTGAAGAGTCATATTTTTGAAGGAGTCTGTCAGCAACAAGTTATGAAAATGTGGAACCATATTAACTTTGTTAACATCATTATCAAATTAAAATGATCGCAGCTTTAAGTTAGAAATCATCAAAGTGAAAGTTACACCTAATTGAGAATGATCCAGATATAATTAAATCATTGAAATAAAAACTTAAGATGATTAGATATGATAACAATAACAGAGAAAATAGCTCTGAAGAAAACACTCAAAAAATTGTCTTCAGTAACTTTTAAATGATGAAAGATAACAGTGACTTTAAAAGTCTCTGGTTAATTTAGTTTGAATGGTCATGTCTCTTACATTATCATGGTTCAAGTGCCATTCCCCTTCTGCAAGGTACTCGCCCTTTCATGTTTTGATGGCTAATTAATTTTTCCTTCCAGACTTAAAATGATTGAATGTAATTAACCAAATCGTCTAGTGATGCGTATGATGATCCATCTTTCTTGAAGCATAATTCTGCTTTTGTTTTCAGATTGATGCTTCTATCCCTCATTTCCATCCCTTCTCGATCCACCATGACTCTCTTTATTGCACTTTCAATCTCGCTTCTTTCTAACCCATTCTCTAATTGCACTCCAATCTTCCAAACATCACTAACATACCTCGCGTTTGGAGGTTGATCACCAAAACATGGTGAACAAATCATGGGGACCCCCTCACATATGCTCTCAAGTGTTGAGTTCCATCCATTATGAGTAAAAAATCCACCGGTTGCGGGATGTGCTAAAACCTCTTGTTGTGGAGCCCATTTCACAATATAACCTCTTCCTTCTACAATTCTCTCAAGAAACCCATCTGGCAATTGTTCAAGCCACTCTGACCCGTGTATGGACCCTGGTCTAACAACCCATAAAAATGGTTGCTTGCTATTAGCCAGACCCCATGCGATCTCCAAGAATTGAGTTTCATCAACCCTTGCTAGACTACCAAAACTAACATATAATACAGAGTTGGGTGGGTGTTTGTCTAACCAGGGAATGGACGTTTGGTCTTGTGCTAGGAGGCTGCTCAAAGATGTTGGGGAGTACTTGTGGAAAGGTCCTATTAGGAAATGTGGTTTTGGGAAAACATGGCTTAGTGTTAGTAGGTTGATTTCTTCTAGCTCTTTGAATGTGTTCCATATTATAGCTTGTGCTTGCTTGGTTCCTTGGACCATCAAGTCAAGCAATTCACATATAGCCTTTGGGTCACTAGTGACAAATTTTGGTAGATCTTTGATTTTAAGTGGCTCCAGTCCCACAACCAATGCTTCCGACTTCATCTCTACATCACATGATTATATCGAGTAACTTTAAGAGAAAAAATTAAAGCAACATTTGCAACAACTTAACAAAAAAAAGTCAAATTAAGTAGAGTATCACTTTGAGTAACTCATGAACAATTTTTCTGCATTGACAACTTCCAAATATTATATAGATAAAATTAATTACACATTTTGAGCTGTTATTATAACTCTAGTAATAAGTTTCACTTAATATTTTCACGATCTACATTGACACACTTTTAATTTGGTTATTATGATTAGACTTAGAGCCTTATGAGTATGTTTACAATTTGCAGGAGAAATGTTAAAAGCTAATTAATAGTAATACTATATAAACGCTTGGAATAATTTCAACAAAAAACAGAACATAATTAAAAGAGGTAACCTTCATCAGAGAAGTGTCGAAAATAACCCATATCACGTAAGAGTGGAAAGGCAACAAAGGAAATAAAAGACGAGATACTACTAGTCCGAAGAACGATCCTAGGAATTTTCAACTCATCCGCAATACTCTGAGTGGCAAACCATTGAGCATCTGTAATTAAACTGCACACAACCCCCTCATCTTCCAACATTAACTTGGACAGGCAATGTTGTATCGGATTCAAGTAGTTGTTGTTAAGGTAATGAAGAAAGGATATCACGTTACCAATGTCGGAGACTGAGTGTTTCTCTTGGCTGGCATCAGAGATAGGTAGAAAACTGAAGTGAGGGTAGTTAGTGGGATTAGGGGCATTGAAATGTGTATGTAGGATGGTTATAGAGAAGCCTTTAGAGTGAAGTATGTTTGCGAGTTGAAGCATTGGGTTTATGTGTCCTTGTAATGGTAACGGCAGCAACACTAACCGCCGGCTTCGGTTACTGGACAGGATGGTGCTGTCCATTTGCTTCCCAATTTTTTGTGGCACAATGTATGGGCTCTTCTATTCTTATACTACCTTCGTCCTATAATATTCATTCAGTTTTAAATACTAGTCGGATACCCGCGCATAGCGGCGGCGAAAAACCTATAATTATAATAGAAATATAATGAATTAATTGCTATCCAAATCTCCCATAATTCCGTACCCGCTTAGTGAATTCGTATACAACACTCCGAAAGTATATGTGTTCGTTGTATGTGTTTGTTTGAGTTTCTCGCAACTTTCCCGTGACATTATTATTCTCGCATAAAGACCCTCATAATGTTTTACCCGTCAAACACTCTCCCAAAAGTTATAATTTTGACGAATCAAGTTTGTATTGATTCAAATAAAGGTTAAATTTATAATAATTTGAATTAAAATAACCCATTAAAAATGCAAAAATTAAAAACTTATAAAAATATATCAAAATGTATGTTGAATTAAAGAGCACAAAATTTTAAAAAAACATTGTGAAATTAGATCATTAAAAAAAATAAATAAATCAAAGGATATTTCAATTTGAACGTAAAGGTGATTTTTAGTTGAGAAGTGACACATGTCACTCCATAACTGGAGCTCCTTATCTTAATTTTTGGTGGAGCCCATAACTTGTTTTATATAGTAGTATAGAAGTGTTCAATGCTGACTCGGCACACAATTTTAGAAGAGTTAATGATTCAACTTTAATAGTTTAATCTAATACTCCCTCCGTCCCATATTAAGTGTCCACAATGGAATCTTTGGATGTCCCAAATTAAGTGTCCACTTGTACCTTTCAACCAATAAGATGAGACTTTAGTGGGTGAAATTAATATTTGATTGGTGGAGAGTTTAATTAGTGGAATCTCCTAAAACTTTGTGCATTATAAAAGTGGACACTTAATATGGGACGGAGGGAGTAACACCTAACAGTTTTTCAGAAGTATTTAGATTAGTGACACTTGTTGTGGGACCGAAAGAGTAATATGTTATCATTATTTTTAAATTTTTATTGCTGCATTTGTAAGAAAATAGGTATGCCTTGTATATTTTAAATGTATCACATGCAATATTGGATATAAGAATTGGTGCCTTGACTAAAGAAATATAACCCATCCCTGATAACTGGGTTCGAGAAGAGGCTTTTTAACGTGTACCCCAAAGACACATGATAAACCTTATTTATTACACTAAAAGTTGTTATTAAACTATAATCATACATTAAATATGTCTTAGATCTTTACTTTTTCCAATATACGAGTATCGTTTATTAATTTAACAATTCTTATGATGTTTATTTAAATAATTTTCAGAACATATTTTTCTCTCCGCTTTCAAAATCTCTACTATCATGTATGCATATATATTTTTTAAACTTAAAATGATTAAAATTTGAGTAATGTTGATATGCTATAATAATACTCTTTAAACTAAAATGATTAAATGGCAAGTTTTACTATTTTTGTTTCCGTTTTAAGACAAGTTTGATTAACACACTATCAATATCAATCTTTACTACTTTTTAAATAACAAGTTTTTTTATATTGATCGATCTCTACGTCTTTATCAATTTTATAAAAAAAAAAAAAAAAAAAAAAAAAAAAAAAAAAAAAAAAAAAAAAAGAAAAAAAAATAGTTGCTTTGTCGATACTACAAATTAAAGTGAATTAATAATTTTTTGGCAAAATTGCATATATATCCCTCCCAAAGTAAATAATTGCATATATATCCTTTGTACAAGTTTTTTATGCACATAATACAATGGTTTTTATGCATGCTTTGGATATATATGCACCTAAAATACCAACTTTCCCGCAAGAAATAGTTTGACTTGTTTTTGAATAATGTCTTATAATTATTATTATAAAGTTTATCAATCACATTTAATACGTGCTATCTATACTACATTATAATAGAGGAAGACACTTCCCTCATATTTATTATTTTAAGAGTTCATAAAATAGATTTTAAGCAAATACAAGTAAAAAAAAAATACTCCGTAATATACGAGTATGTAAAGCACAAATCAAACTAAAAAAAAACCCAATTACTTACATACAATTAATACATAATTGATGAGACGAAAAGTGTACCCGTTTTAAGGGATCATTTAAGCCCTAATTCGAGTAAATGTGATCAAATATTGCCCTAAATCGTTCCTTTTGTCATTTTAGGTACTTTTGAGAAGAATTCTGGAAAACATGCATATTTGGATGTTTTTGGAGCATAAAAGTGAAGAAAACGACTAAGTCTCAAAAGAAGCTGGATTTCCTACCTGACGGCGTCAGAGTCACAAGGTGACGCCGTCAGCCAACGTTGACAAAAGAGTGAAGTCAGATTACACTAGACGCTCTATGAAGAAAACAAGATGTTTACACCTGACGGCGTCAGGTGTTAGAGAATGTAGGCCGTCAGGTGTTAACTTAAAGAGTGACGGCCCAGAGTAATTTAAAGAGTGACGGCGTCAGAAGTAAATCTAGGCCATCCGAGAACCCTAATGACGGCGAGCTGACGGCGTCAGAACCCATAACCTGACGCCGTCAGAATGTAAAATCTATATATATTTTCCTATTTTTCATTCGTTAGTGTGGAACTTTTGGTACAAGTTTGGGAACAACCCTAAAGACGATTTTAGCTGTAATTTCAAGGGTTTTTCACCCTTGAAACCTTCATGTTCAATTAAAGATAAGTCCTCACTTAAAATAATCAATATGTCTTGTGGTTTTATATCTTATGCTTGTCTTTCAATTAACATGCTAGGCTAGATCTTTCTTGTGTTTGCTTAGATCTAATGAAACCTAACTATTAATTATTGGTTGATTGGTGTGTTATTGCTTTGTTGAGATGAATGTTTCATCAATGTTAGGCTTAGAAAACTGGCAATACTCCTATATGGTAACATGCTTGAACGTCTTAAGAAACATGTAACTAAGGCATA
This sequence comes from Artemisia annua, assembly GCA_014162995.1. NCBI lineage: Eukaryota > Viridiplantae > Streptophyta > Magnoliopsida > Asterales > Asteraceae > Artemisia > Artemisia annua. The sequence continues at coordinate 19,988 of LBNU01017766.1, forward strand.
CTACGTTATTAAGGTAGTATTTAACGCATGAGCCACTGTTTACAATCCCTATGATTATGTGTACGCATGGTTGTAGGAGGAGATAAGAGCTCATATAAGTTTTCACAACCTTTTAATTTCTCGTTATTTTATTTTTATTGCAATTGTAGTTTTTGGGTTAGTTGACTAGCAACTAATTCCGCCCATTCCTCCAACACCCGAGATTTTACTTGCTTTCCATAAAATATAAAAATACAAAAAATAATCTTCCTTCACCTTTAGACCTATTAGAGTAGTTTTTCTATCCTAACGAACACTATTCCCTGTGAGAGAACGATCAATCCCCCGTACTTACCAATACACTATACTACACTGACCAGGTACACTGCCTGGTAGGATTGCAAGCTTCTCAAGATCCCTTGAGAGGTAAAACCTGTTGCGTGGTAGCAATCCTATGCACATCATGATCGTAGAAGATATTCGTCCGGTAGTAGATGCATGCTTGACTCAAGTAGTTTTTGGTAAGCCGTTTGTTGAAGCCTCTACGATGAGTTATGATCCGTCTCTAGGGATAGTTAGATTCAAGGACGAGGCCGATGAGGTAGCCTACTGTTGGATCGTTATACTCTGACCAAACTATTATATAGCTTGTTAAGGGTTTAGTAGCCTTGGATAAATCCTAATCTACTAACAATGAAACACTGAATTACTCTATTAAGTATGCGGAATTACTTAACAAAGCTAAGAAGAATTAACCAAACTTTGATTATATTAACACCTTAAATCTGCTTGTAGAATGCAGACTATTACAACTCTAACTTCTCTAAATCGTATTCGTAAAACTCTCTTATCTCTAATGCCAACCTAGGGATCCTTTTATAGGCACAAGGAAAACCCTAGTCGGTTTACATAACTTGAACGACAAGTATACAATCCCTAACTATAGAATATTCTAGATTACATAATATTCTAATTCTAATAATATATTCAGTCTTTATCTTCAAGCAGTACTTTAACTTATCAACGAGCAGTACTTTGATCAATAGCAGTACTTTGACTTAAATACTTCAGCAGTACTCTGAAGAGCAGCACTTTGATATCCAGCAGTACTTTGATCTTTTATACCCCAACACCTACCAAATGCCATATAAGATAGAGTGGCTTTTATCAAACATCAAGAAGGATCATAAGCAAGCAGTCTACTATAGGAATGACGAGGATAGACGTAGAGGAGTAGACTATGTTATGGGTAGAATATTTGGTTTCTAGTCAACCTACCAATGAAGTGAGCTCCTTGAATCTTGCTCCTAGCTTGTGCTCCTTTGGCCCCATCGAAAAGGAACTTGGCTACGCAAAAAGGAACATCAATATAGTTCCCTCCATCCATACCTTCCAACAAAAAAAAGTCCTCCATCGTGACTTTCTCCCTAGCAGTGTGCCTTTCCTTGACAGATAGAGCAATGAGACGGTGAACCAACCTCCGAATAGGACTCTTGAAAGAGTTGTAGGATGGTGGTCTTCTTGAGCTGTAATTGGTGATGTCTGAGATCTTGGCAACATAGGCAGCTGGGTTGTAGTCATTAGGGTATCTCCTCCAACAATACTCATAAAAATCCTTAAACTCCCTAGAATTCATTTCCTCCTCGGTGTACAACCCCATAGCCAGAATAAACTCCTGCATGCTCATCTGATGATTTTCTCCAACCATTTGAAACCAAAGGCAGTTTTGGTGGAGAGTGGTGACATTATCGTCCAAGTAGACGCTAGCCAAGAATTCCCTAACATACTCGGGAATAACCGGTTCAGCTATCTCAAACAATCTTAACCAAGCATTACACACAAACTTCTTTTTAACCCCAGCAATAACAGCGGTGTGCTTAACCCCTACAAAACTTCCTCAATTCCTTAATAGCCCTACGGTTGCTAACCCCCTTGAAAGTATCAAAATCAAGGGCTTTGGGGGTGTCAATGTCCTTGTTGAGTAGGATTGCATAGTCCCTCAAACATTCTCCCCTAGCTTGCTCATTGTAGCTGTTAAATTGGACCCAAATAGCGGGATTGTTCTCTGCCATAGGAGATGGGTCAAGCAGGAAGATTCGCAAAAATTTTTTATTTTTTGAAAATTTTTGACAGTGGCGATTATAATTGTGGTAAAAACCCTAGAATGAAATTTATCCGAGCTTATATAGAAAAAGTTGTTACGGCGTAATGTAAGAAACACGTTACGCCGTAACCTATTTTCAACATTCAAATGATTGTCTTGTTTAAAAATGTTGTAGATAAAATAAAAAATTTTAAATTATAATACGAGAGAACGAATTTCATACCTGAGGAGGTGTCTCCGTCTCCTAATGATGTCAAACATAAACATACCTTAAAATCTTTCAACTAAACTGCTCCCCAGCAGCGGCGCCAAAAACTTGATGCGTATTTTCATCCTGTTTTACATTTATAAACTAAGACGTACAAGGATAAACACATACTAACGGGCAGGGTACCCGGTCGCATGTAGTAGAGCCTAGGTAAATCCGAGTGTCATCCCTAAGGGATGTTGTGAAAGAGATCAAAGCATGTTATGTGGTAAAAGATAATAATGAGGTAATAGTATTGAATAACATTCGTCACAATGCACACCACATAATAGAATCAAGAGAAACAAGGAAGAGATAAAGCTTTAATCCAAGTAATTCAGGTTATAGTTCAAGATCGTAAACATCGTACAGTGGCATAAATATCACTAAGAATTGCAGGGTAAGGTCATCCTAGTCTATCTTTCCTTCCTATCGCCTCAGGAACCATGGCGCATCCCATGTAGTAAGCCGAGGTTGGATATTTGGTTGAGTCATTAAGCGCCAAATCTAATAGATCACATTCGGTAGAGATCCGGCCTTTCGACATCTTAAATCTCTCTAACTTCTTAAGTACCTCCGCTTGTAAGGTGGTTATATGGTCAATTCTCACACAAGGCAGTATGGTCAGTTGTCATCCCTCCCATTTCCTTGCAATCCATCAGGCTAGCGTCCTATGGTCAATTCTTCTAGCTTACTAACTAAACTGGGGTCTTAATTCAGTTTAAGCTAGCGTAGCAGATACAAACAAGCATATAATACTACCAAAACTTGTTCATGTGAATGGACAAAGAAGATATCTCTACGAAGCAATAAAAGAGAACAAATAACCGAATAGAACTTGAATTAATAATAAGTATTCAACAAATGATTAAGGGAAATCGTAAGAGAATCCAAACTCGAATACAAATGATTAATGTAGACGAGAGCTTTCATCTTCTAGCTCTGTTAGGTCACCATATTAGTAAACACAAGTATTCAAATGAAAGAAATGAGATGAGAAATAGACTTGGTTGATTAAGATCAATATAAAAAAGTCCTCCATCGTGACTTTCTCCCTAGCAGTGTGCCTTGCCTTGACAGATAGAGCAATGAGACGGTGAACCAACCTCCGAATAGGACTCTTGAAAGAGTTGTAGGATGGTGGTCTTCTTGAGCTGTAATTGGTGATGTCTGAGATCTTGGCAACATAGGCAGCTGGGTTGTAGTCATTAGGGTATCTCCTCCAACAATACTCATAAAAATCCTTAAACTCCCTAGAATTCATTTCCTCCTCGGTGTACAACCCTATAGCCAGAATAAACTCCTGCATGCTCATCTGATGATTTTCTCCAACCATTTGAAACCAAAGGCAGTTTTGGTGGAGAGTGGTGACATTATCGTCCAAGTAGACGCTAGCCAAGAATTCCCTAACATACTCGGGAATAACCGGTTCAGCTATCTCAAACAATCTTAACCAAGCATTACACACAAACTTCTTTTTAACCCCAGCAATAACAGCGGTGTGCTTAACCCCTGCAAAACTTCCTCAATTCCTTAATAGCCCTACGGTTTCTAACCCCCTTGAAAGTATCAAAATCAAGGGCTTTGGGGATGTCAATGTCCTTGTTGAGTAGGATTGCATAGTCCCTCAAACATTCTCCCCTAGCTTGCTCATTGTAGCTGTTAAATTGGACCCAAATAGCGGGATTGTTCTCTGCCATAGGAGATGGGTCAAGCAGGAAGATTCGCAAAATTTTTTTATTTTTTGAAAATTTTTGACAGTGGCGATTATAATTGTGGTAAAAACCCTAGAATGAAATTTATCCGAGCTTATATAGAAAAAGTTGTTACGGCGTAATGTAAGAAACACGTTACGCCGTAACCTATTTTCAACCTTCAAATGATTGTCTTGTTTAAAAATGTTGTAGATAAAATAAAAAATTTTAAATTATAATACGAGAGAACGAATTTCATACCTGAGGAGGTGTCTCCGTCTCCTAATGATGTCAAACATAAACATACCTTAAAATCTTTCAACTAAACTGCTCCCCGGCAGCGGCGCCAAAAACTTGATGCGTATTTTCATCCTGTTTTACATTTATAAACTAAGACGTACAAGGATAAACACATACTAACGGGCAGGGTACCCGGTCGCATGTAGTAGAGCCTAGGTAAATCCGAGTGTCGTCCCTAAGAGTTGTTGTGAAAGAGATCAAAGCATGTTATGTGGTAAAAGATAATAATGAGGTAATAGTATTGAATAACATTCGTCACAATGCACACCACATAATAGAATCAAGAGAAACAAGGAAGAGATAAAGCTTTAATCCAAGTAATTCAGGTTATAGTTCAAGATCGTAAACATCGTAAAGTGGCATAAATATCACTAAGAATTGCAGGGTAAGGTCATCCTAGTCTATCTTTCCTTCCTATCGCCTCAGGAACCATGGCGCATCCCATGTAGTAAGCCGAGGTTGGATATTTGGTTGAGTCATTAAGCGCCAAATCTAATAGATCACATTCGGTAGAGATCCGGCCTTTCGACATCTTAAATCTCTCTAACTTCTTAAGTACCTCCGCTTGTAAGGTGGTTATATGGTCAATTCTCACACAAGGCAGTATGGTCAGTTGTCATCCCTCCCATTTCCTTGCAATCCATCAGGCTAGCGTCCTATGGTCAATTCTTCTAGCCTACTAACTAAACTGGGGTCTTAATTCAGTTTAAGCTAGCGTAGCAGATACAAACAAGCATATAATACTACCGAAACTAGTTCATGTGAATGGACAAAGAAGATATCTCTACGAAGCAATAAAAGAGAACAAATAACCGAATAGAACTTGAATTAATAATAAGTATTCAACAAATGATTAAGGGAAATCGTAAGAGAATCCAAACTCGAATACAAATGATTAATGTAGACGAGAGCTTTCATCTTCTAGCTCCTAACTCCGTCATCTTCTTTTGGTGGTGCTCTCCCCAAACCCTAGAGAGGTTTGGGAAAGGGGAGATGATCTCAAAGTGGCAAAATCGGCTGGTATATATAGGCCAGGAAACTGCTACGGCGTAACGCTATTACTAGTTACGTCGTAGCTCTTGATATCTTCAATTGATCTTATCCGTGAGCATCATTACGCCGTAGTTGGAAAAAATGTTACGTCGTAATCTCAATTACGTCGTAGATCATAAGTAGTGCTACGTCGTATTCTTCAATAAGTTCTCCCAGTTAGCCACGGACTCTTCAATACGTCGTAACATTGTTACTAGTAACGACGTAGTCTTCAACATGTGGATAATTCCACGTCATCATAGGGTTACAGCGTAACCTCATCACGTAGTTACGCCGTAATCTTCAAGTTATAGATAATTCCACGTCATAATATTGTTACGGCGTAACTTCATTACTTAGTTACGCCGTAGTCTTCTTGTAATGATAGGCTTAAGTCTTGTCTTGAGTCCAACTTCATCCATTTGTTGCTCCATACCCCATCAATAGTCCTGAAACAAAATATGAAGCAATAAGACTACATAATAGACAATAATAAGCTAAAATGACCCAATATGAGGGGAAATTGACACTTAAATATCAGGGTTATTTGATGTTATCAAATATCCCCCCACTTGAACTCTACTTGCCCTCAAGTAGACCTTTTGAGAAGTACTTTCAAAAAGACATTCCCCATTATTACTAGGGAAACATTCATTTTAAAGAATATCCTATGCTAGAATTTCTCGAAGCCGAACACCTCACGAAAAGGGGAACAAACGCTCACTCTCTCTTTATATTCTAAGTGTCAATTTTCGGGGTGATCAATCATTGCACAGTCATAGTATGTATTTTATCATAGGCTTGGCAGTTACACAAAACTCCCCCACTAGAGCTAAGGTCGGTACAACTCTCGAAGGCAACATTGGGTGAACATATACATAAGGTTAAGGGTGTGGTGTCGTTACTAACATGCTACAGTGAAAGCGACAAAGGAAATGATACATGACCGGAACGCCGGGCAAGACACCAAGACCTGCTCGAATCCTTCACCTAAGCATGATTCACGGCTAAGGGTAGGAATAGACATGGGATTTCACATAATGGGTGTAAAATGAAAAATAAGAAGCAAATAGTCTAAGCCTACAACTAAGTCATCACCATTTACCGTTCGCCCAAGGTCTAAACTTTGAAACGCAGAAATTGGATCATAGCAAGTAAATGTGCCATTAGAGGACGTCATTATGGGCACAAAACTTGATCTTCATGTTGGTGTAGAATTATTCACCAACTCTTTTCTTCAATTGTGACCGAAGTGGCCTCTTTGATACTAAGTCTTTATAAGCTCTTCATCAAGGTGCTATACATTGGTGCACCTGTTTATTTCAAATATCTACATACGGAATTTCACCTTTTTTTTTACAACAATATACATCCCCCCACTTGAGATGAACAATACATGAGAAATTGGAGGGTCTTCAAATGATCTTCAATAATATGTCTTTGTAGCTATGATTCCTGAATTCATCCATTTAGACCTCGAACTAGGGCAAACAACAACTTCCCAATCATAGACTAGACTACACGGTAGGCTAAGGTGTAATGGTGTATTGAAACAATATATTTTGGGTAAGAATCGCAATGAATGGCTCAAAAGGGTGTAACTAGGGGTATCTTGCACTAAAGATGAGTGCAACAAAAGGGTTTACACGGGGGTCGAGAAGTCGAGGTGACTAATCGATAAACACACACATATAAGGCTATTTGGGTGATAATCCTAAAACATTGCCTTCTAAAATTGTCCCTTCCAAACGTGTCTAGCACATTACTCGTCTATGGGTTTGAAATGATGTAAAAGCCAAGTTCTAAAGTTTACAAAACTACCGGCACACTCAATATTTTGGTGGATTTGGGTAAACAGGGTGAAACTGAATAGGCTAATCCTCACCATATTAATTCAAGGGTTAAATGCGCTCGGCTAAGGTCTATTCTAGTTCGGTTAAGAAAAACATGTCAAAAGTTTTAAAAAAAAAGCAAAATTTTTCCAAATAAACTAAAAAAAATAAGGGCTCATAAAGTTCAAGATAATTCTACTCCCGTCCCCCAACTTAAGATGCACAAAGTCCCATTTGTACAAATGATAAAGATGAAAATAGAAATGGAAAAATAAATAAGAAAAGAAAAATACTCCCCTCTCTTCTCTCTCACGTGGTTGTTGAAAATACGCTGTAATTGAATATCTATTAAGGCGTAACTAAGATCATCAAAATTTTCAACTCGGTGTGGGGTTTACGTCGTAGTTCCAAAAGGTAGTTACGTCGTAACGTTAATCATAGCTCAGGTAATCTCTCGAATTGACGGTTACGGCGTAGTTCAATGACTGGTTACGCTGTAACTAAAGTCCTGGGAATAAAATGGCCTCTCGTAAGCGTAGTTACGGCGTAAATCTATATTCGGTTACGCCGTAATTAGCTATGTCTGCAGAAGTCCTGCACAGAATCAAATATGAAAATTTTGTACCCGTGGGTACATAGATTAATAATAATAATCCTAAGAGTTAATTATTACAAACATAGGTAATTGTTTAGAAAACCATGAAATTGTTCAAGTGTAACCCAGATCATAAGTTCATAAACACATGGGGATTTCACCCCTGAAAGTGGTCGTGGTCCATGGAGTGGGGGTCAACTGACTGAAAGGGAGTGCTGGAGGTGCTAGCTGGCTGCTGCTGTTGAGGGTCCACGAATGCAATCCCATGCTGGACTCCGACATCCGAGACATCGGGAACATAAACATAGGGAGGCCCGTTCCATCGTTCGTGGCTGAGGTGCATGCCGGTCATCATTTGGCTCATCCTATCAGCGTTCCACTGGTAGAAACGCTGCTGCTCATCCTGCATCCTCCTCATGTCACTCTGGAACCCATCAAACTGATCACTCATACCAAAGATACCCGATGCCATGTCATCAACATAATCTCTAACTTCCATCATCCCGGTATCAATGTGCCCCAAACGCCCCTCGATGACCCTAAACCTATCCAATGTAGTCATCGTGGGGCGAGTCCTTGCAACCTCCTCTTCATGAGCCTGGCTTGTCCCCGCCTGGCTGCTACTAGCACCACCAGTTCCACTAGCTCCTACACTACCACCAACCGCCCCCTCGGGCATCAAGTCTGCTCCACCTATACCATTAGGCCTACAAATGTTGTACTCAATCAACTTGCTCAAACCGATCAATGAGGTATTCTTAGCGATGGTCACAAATGCCAACTTCTCCTCAGTCATCAATCCCAAACTTCTAGCCAACCTACCAATCAAGTGAGCTCCTTGAATCTTGCTCCTAGCTTGTGCTCCTTTGGCCCCATCGAAAAGGAACTTGGCCACGCAAAAAGGAACATCAATATAGTTCCCTCCATCCATACCTTCCAATAAAAACAAGTCCTCCATCGTGACTTTCTCCCTAGCAGTGTGCCTTGCCTTGACAGATAAAGCAATGAGACGGTGAACCAACCTCCGAATAGGACTCTTGAAAGAGTTGTAGGATGGTGGTCTTCTTGAGCTGTAATTGGTGATGTCTGAGATCTTGGCAACATAGGCAGCTGGGTTGTAGTCATTAGGGTGTCTCCTCCAACAATACTCATAAAAATCCTTAAACTCCCTAGAATTCATTTCCTCCTCGGTGTACAACCCCATAGCCAGAATAAACTCATGCATGCTCATCTGATGCTTTTCTCCTCCCATTTGAAACCAAAGGCAGTTTTGGTGGAGAGTGGTGACATTATCGTCCAAGTAGACGCTAGCCAAGAATTCCCTAACATACTTGGGAATAACCGGTTCGGCTATCTCAAACAATCTTAACCAAGCATTACACACAAACTTCTTTTTAACCCCAGCAATGACAGCGGTGTGCTTAACCCTGCAAAACTTCCTCAATTCCTTAATAGCCCTACGGTTGCTAACCCCCTTGAAAGTATCAAAATCAAGGGCTTCGGGGGTGTCAATGTCCTTGTTGAGTAGGATTGCATAGTCCCTCAAACATTCTCCCCTAGCTTGCTCATTGTAGCTGTTGAATTGGACCCAAATAGCGGGGTTGTTCTCTTCCATAGGAGATGGGTCAAGCAAGAAGATTCGCAAATTTTTTTTTATTTTTTGAAAATTTTTGACAGTGGCGGTTATAATTGTGGTAAAAACCCTAGAATGAAATTTATCCGAGCTTATATAGAAAAAGTTGTTACGGCGTAATGTAAGAAACACGTTACGCCGTAACCTATTTTCAACATTCAAATGATTGTCTTGTTTAAAATTGTTGTAGATAAAATAAAAATTTTAAATTATAATACGAGAGAACGAATTTCATACCTGAGGAGGTGTCTCCGTCTCCTAATGATGTCAAACATAAACATACCTTAAAATCTTTCAACTAAACTGCTCCCCGGCAGCGGCGCCAAAAACTTGATGCGTATTTTCATCCTGTTTTACATTTATAAACTAAGATGTACAAGGATAAACACATACTAACGGGCAGGGTACCCGGTCGCATGTAGTAGAGCCTAGGTAAATCCGAGTGTCGTCCCTAAGAGTTGTTGTGAAAGAGATCAAAGCATGTTATGTGGTAAAAGATAATAATGAGGTAATAGTATTAAATAACATTCGTCACAATGCACACCACATAATAGAATCAAGAGAAAGACGGAAGAGATAAAGCTTTAATCCAAGTAATTCAGGTTATAGTTCAAGATAGTAAACATTGTATAGTGGCATAAATATCACTAAGAATTGCAGGGTAAGGTCATCCTAGTCTATCTTTCCTTCCTATCGCCTCAGGAACCATGGCGCATCCCATGTAGTAAGCCGAGGATATTTGGTTGAGTCATTAAGCGCCAAATCTAATAGATCACATTCGGTAGAGATCCGGCCTTTCGACATCTTAAATCTCTCTAACTTCTTAAGTACCTCCGCTTGTAAGGTGGTCCTATGGTCAATTCTCACACAAGGCAGTATGGTCAGTTGTCATCCTTCCCATTTCCTTGCAATCCATTAGGCTAGTGTCCTATGGTTAATTCTTTTAGCCTACTAACTAAACTGGGCTCTTAATTCAGTTTAAGCTAGCGTAACAGATACAAACAAGCATATAATACTACCGAAACTAGTTCATGTGAATGGACAAAGAAGATATCTCTACGAAGAAATAAAAGAGAACAAATAACCGAATAGAACTTGAATTAATAATAAGTATTCATCAAATGATTAAGGGAAATCGTAAGAGAATCCAAACTCGAATACAAATGATTAATGTAGACGAGAGCTTTCATCTTCTAGCTCCTAACTCCGTCATCTTCTTCTGGTGGTGCTCTCCCCAAACCCTAGAGAGGTTTGGGAAAGGGGAGATGATCTCAAAGTGGCAAAATCGGCTGGTATATATAGGCCAGGAAACTGCTACGGCGTAACGCTATTACTAGTTACGTCGTAGCTCTTGATATCTTCAATTGATCTTATCCGTGAGCATTGTTACGCCGTAGTTGGAAGAAATGTTACGTCGTAATCTCAATTACGTCGTAGATGATAAGTAGTGCTACGCCATATTCTTCAATAAGTTCTCCCAGTTAGCCACGGACTCTTCAATACGTCGTAACATTGTTACTAGTTACGACGTAGTCTTCAACATGTGGATAATTCCACGTCATCATAGGGTTACAGCGTAACCTCATCACTTAGTTACGCCGTAATCTTCAAGTTATAGATAATTCAACGTCATAATATTGTTACGGCGTAACTTCATTACTTAGTTACGTCGTAGTCTTCTTGTAATGATAGGCTTAAGTCTTGTCTTGAGTCCAACTTCATCCATTTGTTGCTCCATACCCCATCAATAGTCTTGAAACAAAATATGAAGCAATAAGACTACATAATAGACAATAATAAGCTAAAATGACCCAATATGAGGGGAAATTGACACTTAAATATCAGGGTTATTTGATGTTATCAATACATATTAGTATTTGTTTGAGTCAAATGCTTGTATCGAGTCATAATAAAATTTTGCAGGATTCCAGGAATTAAGGTATTTGTTTTTCCAGAAATTTTCCGGAAACTAAACATAAGAATTCTGTCAGATCAATTCTGACGGCGTCAGTCTTTAAAACCTGACGGCGTCAGGTACTGATTCCAGAAAAAGGTTTTTAAAATTTAGTTTTTCTGCCGGACTATGAAAATTACTACATCTTTAACTCCAGGAATCTGCAAAACTTTCATTCCACAAGCATTATATCCCTATATAGATTTTGCCGCCGATTTTACTCAAGGTTTGCCTAGATTGTTTTCTCAGGTTTAACAGGTTACATTGGACAAGAAGATGAACATGGAATCAAGTTCATGACATCAAGTTTTTAGCGTCACTTTGATCTGGAAGCTTTTACATCATCTTGGAAGAAGATCTAACCATGTTACCACATGATCCACATTAAACGAATCAGAGGAGTATTTTTTTCATTCTTTCATTTTCTTTACTTTTGCATCTTTTATGTGAACATTGGGGACAATGTTCGGTTTAAGTGTAAGGGGGTAAATGAAGACACCTTAGAAAATGCTATTACGCTTGATTTCTGTTTTGTTTAATGGTAGATGTGTAATAAAACTGAGAGAAATATTTGTTAGGGCAATTTTAGCGCCAAATTTAAAATTTTTTACAACATATAGGAGTGAAACTTTAGTCTTAATAAGCGTCTCATGGATAGGGAATTGTATGACTAGCACAAAAACCGTACCACTCAAAAATTTTCCCCCAAATATGTGAGGTTCACCCCTAGAATTGTTAGGAAAAGCATTCATTGTTGGTGCTTGTGTGTGTACCGGTAGTTTATAGATTCTAGAACTTGCGTTAGTGACCATCCCAAATCCACAAGTGAGACTACATTCGTGTAGTTAGATTTACTACATGATAAGAGGCATTAGGATAACCCATGTTTTACACCCGTATTATAATTACATTGACTTCATTGGTCAAGTAATTCTCCCACACCTTAGCGTTGTACTCATTTTTAGTACACGATACCCCTAGTACACCCCTCAGAGCCTATCTTTTCGTTTCTAACTTTAAGCATTTTACTTAAAGGAAGAATTTGTTTACAATCCACCCCAAATGTACACCCAAATCGCCTTAGCCTACCTTGTATGCACTCATCTTTAGTGCATTATTGTGACAACATTTGTTTAAACCCTTAGTTAATTGTCTAATTGATTACATGGTTGCTAAGTCGAGTCATATCCTTGTACATATTGTTTTGGGACGATTGGGACTCATGGGTAAAGTACTAATGTAATGGAGTAATGGGGAAGAAGTCAATTATTACCCCCATATGTGCGTTAATATTTTAAAGTACTCCAAGTTTTTCAATTATCTTAATTCGAGTCATTAGAATAGTTAATTGTAAAGTATGTAAAAGTTCAAGTGTAAGGGGAGAACCGAGGCCCCTATGATGTATTATTTTGGATGGTAGGGCAAGAGTGTATGAAAAAAAATCGAAAAACAAGAAAAACGAAAAAAAAATTAGAAAAAGAAAAGTAGAAAAAACATACGGACTACCATCCCGTTTCCTTTTATTTTTATTTATGTTTACGTTATTTTCTTATTAGCTTAAGTCGAGTCGAGTCTTGGCTTAGCAACGCCACATTTTGCATGTATTTGATCAAGATAATTAACTCGCCACCACTAAAAACACCTAACATTACAACCCTTGAAAAGCCCTCTTTGATAGTTTATCTTGGGTGCTTACGCCTAGTGGAGGAGGTTTTTGATCCTTTCCCAAGCCTATGGTAATCTATTTGCTATGACAGGTAGTGAGTGATATTTTTCCATTTCCATTTAGTTATATAGATTTATAACACCCGAGAGATGAGAGTATCCAAACACTATTTGTGAGGTGCTAGTATATGATTTTCGTGCTTGTTATGACTAGGGTGGAATGACTATTTGTTGTAATTACTTTTATATTAGTGTTAAATGACCCCTAGCTCATATTTTGATTAGAATAAAAGCGCATTTGCTTGAGGACAAGCAAATCTCAAATGTAAGGTACTTGATGAGGCGAAAAGTGTTATGCTTTTAAGGGGTCATTTAAGCCCTAATCCGTAATTATTTGATCAAATATTGCCTTAAATCGTTCCTTTTGTCATTTTAGGTACTTTGAAGAAGAAATCTGGAAAAGAAGGTATTTTGGACGTTTTTGGAGCATAAAAGTGAAGAAAACGACAAAGTCTCAAATTATGCTGGAAACAGTACCTGACGGTGTCACGCTTTGACAAAGAGGAGGATAATTTTACACTTGACGGGCCAGAAAGATTTTGAAGCATTTACACGTGACGGCGTCACGTATTATTTCACCAAGGCCGTCACGTTATAAGTTAAAAAGAGACGGCCTAGAGAGTTTTAAAGAGGGACGGCGTCAAGAGTGGATCTGAGCAATCCGAGAAGAGTTTTGGCGGCGAGGTGACGGCGTCACAAACTAAAACGTGACGCCGTCAAGTTGTAAAATCTATATATAGTTTTCTAATTTTCATTCATTAGGTGTGTAACTTTTGGGAGAACTTTAGGGATAAACCCTAGGTCGTGGTTTACTGTATTTTCAAGGGTTTTTCACCCTTGAATCATTCATGTTCAATTAAATATAAGTCACCTTTCAAATCAATCAATATGTCTATGTGTTGCTTGATTATATCTTATGCTTGTCTTTACTTTAACATGCTAGGCTAGGTTTCTCTTGTGTTTGCTTAGATCTAATGAAACCTAGCTATTGATTACTTGTTGTTGGTTTGTTATTGATTGTTGTGGGTGGGTGATGTCGATGTTAGGCTTAAGAAAACTGGCTAACCTCCTATACGGTAACTTGCTTGAACGTCTTAAGAAACATGAATCGGATGTGTACTACGATTATATGGTTGTATTTAATGCATAAGCGAATTCTAGTGATCCCATGTTAGGAGCTTTTAGTCGGCTCGACATAGGAGTAAAGTAGGAGCTTATAGAGTTAGGGAAGATCGTACACAATTATAACAAACCAATTAACCGGCAAAAGATAGCTAGGGAGTAAGGAAATCTAAGTAAACACACTTTTCTCCATATAAGTTTCACAACCAACTTTATTTTCTTGTTATTTTATTTTATTTGCAATAGTAGAT